>PVHY01013458.1:0-41295 GCA_004024945.1 Uropsilus gracilis | reverse complement strand
AATGGCAGTGGCCCCACAGCAAAGCCCCAAGAGAGGAGACCTACCATCAGCTGATGGCTGTCCCGGCGAGGATCTGCTCTTCCAAAATATATGGCGGAGTCACGCCCCCAAAGCCAAAGACCTGAAGCATGACTGAAGGAGCAACAAAATGTGGCACAAACTGCGGAGATGAGACCCACCAAGACCAAAGGTGCTCCAAAAGCAGTACAGGAATGATAAACAGCACGTTCTACCAAGTCCTGGGAAATCGCACCCTCACCAAGGACGAGGAAATGGATCCAGAAAAGAAAAGAAAAGAAAAGAAAAAGACTAACGTGCTAAACATGGACAAACAACAAAAAGAAAGGAGGCAAAGTGACCAGGGGAGATGTGGTGTGTGTGTGTGTGGGGGGGGTATTCCCATGGGGATTAGCAGTTATACAATCATATATTGTAAAATATGCAAAAATAAATTTTTTTTTAAAATTTAAAAATTAAAAAAAAAGAAAGAAGTCAAATGGTTTCACTAATATATGGGACATAATGAAAAAAGTAAACAAAAGCCATGAGGAAAAGATAAAACAAGCTAAGCACCAAACTGAAGCACACAGCTATGGGCAGGAGGTAAGGGGGAGGGGGAAGGGGAGGGGGGGGGAGTAAATCCCTGGGATTGCTAAGATGTGAAATTTATATATAAATAAATTAAAAAAAAAAAGAACGTGCCCCTGCAGTGGGGGAGCTCGGTGGGTGTTAAGCTGGAGGTCGTGGACTTGATCAGGTTTTCATTTTGAAAGTATCACTGTATCTGCGGTGAAGCAAACCGAGCCGAAGGGCCGGTGAAGGCAGCTCCGTGTTAAAACCAGACCTGCCAGGCCTTGGTCAAGGTGGTCCAGGTGGGGGAGGTGGTGCTGGTGCCAGAGAAGTCTGCCAGCTGCTCTGCTGAAAGCCCGACCCGGCCCACGTGGGCCAGCCCGCCCCGCCCCGCCGCCGCCGCCGCGCTGACGCGGCGACTCCGCAGTCCCGGCCGGCCGGCGCCCGGGAGCCCTGCAGCCCACGCCCGCGGCCGCGCGGACCTGCAGGCCGAGCTCCTCCGGCTCCACGCTACGAGTTCCCGCCGCCGGGCCCGCACAACCCGAGGCAGGGGCAGCCTCACCCCGGCGGGTAGACGCCCGTGAGTCGGGGTCCGTGGGGGAGGGGTGGAGACCAGAGGGCCTCCGCGAGGGGGATGGAGGGAGTGGCCAGGCCTCTGCCCAGCGGCCTCCTAGGGGGAGATTAGGGAATGATGTGAGGACAGTCTCCCTCTCCCCGAAAGGGCAGAAGGGAGGGGAGGCCTCCTCCCTGACCCCTACAGAGCCACCCTCTCCTCTTACTCGAGACCCCTCCCTCGCCCCCAAGCAGATTGTGGATTAGCTGGGAAGAAGCCTGATTCCGGAGTGTCTGGGTTCCCATTTTGCCAGCTCTGGGTAACCCCATGATCCTCAGCACCACCCCCAAGCCATACCAGCTTCGGCCCCGCCCATGTTTAGGAGATAGAAAACATGGGTGGTGAGGGGGAAGGATGGGGGGACGTTATCCTGGCGCCGGCCTAGCTGGGATGGGAGGATGTGGGTTACCTAGGGGCTGTCCCTGCATGATTCCCGCAGGAGTCCCTCCCACTGTTGGATGTGGGGAGGGCCGGTGCCCCCTCTAAAGACCCATCTAGTGCCTGGCCCACTTACACTGTCCCTCGGTCTTTCTGACCCCCTGTTTTCCTAATCCTCGAAATATGTGGTCAATAGAAGCCTCTGGTCAAAGCTGGGCGTGGTGGCATGCACTTGTAATCCAAGCACTGGGAGGCAACAGGCCAGGGATCACTTGAGTTCATGGGTTCGAAACTACCCTGGGCAATATAGCGAGACCTGGTCTCGAAAAAGCAAAAGGCAGCCAGGTATGGTGGTGGGCGCCTGTAATCCCAGCTGCCTGGGAGGCTGAGGGTAGGGATCACTTGAATCTGCGGGATTGGGACACCCCAGGCAATACAGCAAGACCTAGTCTCAAAAAAAGAAAAGAAACACTCTGGTCAATTCAAGTCCTAACTTTGGGAGAAGTCAGTTTGGGGGAGGAAAGAATAGGGTGGTGTGCACGCCCCCCTGGACCTCAGGGTGGCACAAGCTCTGGGGAGGGACACAACATGGTAGACTTGGAGGGACCCAAGCAAGGTCAGAGAAGAGGCTTATCATGGTGGGATGCAGAGGTCCTCCCTGAGCAGAGGTGGAACTGGGTCCAGCTCTCTGGCCCTGGACATTCTGCCTCCTCCTTCTGCTGTCATCCTCATCCTGGTTGTGGTCCCCAGCTCCCTCACCCTGCCCCGCTTAATGCCAGGCTCTGTGCTGGCTCCTGGGAACCTGATGGAGCATATTTGGAGGAGTTCCACATCTGGTCAGAAAGCCAGGTATATAAACTGCTGTTTACTACAAGATAGTTAAGGAAACAAGATATGTTAGACATATCAGAGAGGTGGACCATCAGTCACCTCTCTGCCAAGGACAAGATCAAGGGCCCAGCTTGCACCCAGGGCAGCAGGGACCAAGAGGAAGGTATAGTTAGCTGTGCTGTGTCTGGGGGTGCTGGGTGAGGGGGGCACAGTATCAGGAGAGCTTCAGAGAGGTGGACTACTGGAGCTGAGGGTTGGAGCATTGAAAGGAGTTTGCTGGGTGGAGAGGAGAAGTAAGAGGAAGAGTGTATAGTTGTGAGGACAGTAATGTTCACTGTGGCAGGAGGGGCGAAGTGGCAAAATGCAAGTGTGCAGAAGTGAGCCGGGGCCAGCTGGGCTCAGCCTTGTAGGTTGTGCAGAGACATGGCCCTTTAGAAGGGTGCTGGGTTCTATGACAGCCCAGCTCCAGACTTATATTTTTATTTTTAATATTTAAAAAAAAAATTTTTTTTTTTTTGTTGAGACTAGGTCTCACTATGTTGCCCAGAGGACCACAGACTCAAGTAGTTACCTGGAGTGCCAGGGACTCAAGTGATCCCTAGCCTCAGCCTCCCAGGTGGCTGGGATTACAGGTACCCGCCATGGCACCTGGGCACCTCGAGACTAGGTCTCGCTATCTTGCCCAGGGTAGTCTCAAGCCCGTGAATTCAAGCGATTCCAAGCCTCTTGCCTCCTAGCACTTGGACAACAGGCATGCGCCACCACGTCCAGCTTAGACTTATAGTTTTAACTGGTTGCTGAAAGATCAGTGGTTAGACGATGGCAGTGATTCAGATATGCCATGGCCTGACCCATGTGGAAGTGGGGGGAGATATGTGTACACCCACACATAAGAATGAGGTGACAGGAGGAAGCAGAATGAGGACTTGGGTGTTTGAAGGTTCTGGATGGAGAGCAGGTCGTTTTGCTAAGGCTGCACAGATTTGAGGAGCCAGCAGGGGATGCAGAGCTGTGCTGCCTGGGGTCTGGGTTGAGACTGAGCTGAGAGTCCCCAACACATGGTGGTTCTGGAAGCTCCAGCCGGGGCTGAGGCCATCTGGGGAGAGGTATGCAGGATGGGAAGACAATCTACCTCTGGAAATGTGGGAAGACCCTGTGCAGTTGGTTGAGAAACCGTAGTCACAGAGGAGGGGAAACACCATGGAGCCAGCCGACTGCGGTGGTACACAGCTTTAATGCCAGCCTAGTACGGGAGGCTGAGAGTTCCGTGGGTTTGAGACCCGCCCGGGGCAACATAGCGAGACCTAGTCTCAAAAAATAGCTGGGTGTGGTGGTGCGCACCTGTAATCCCAGCTACCTAGGAGGCTGAGGCTGGGGATCATTTGAGTCCAGGGTATCCTGGACAACAAGAGTCTGCAGTTCCCTGGGCAACATAGTGACACTTAGCCTCAAAAAAACAAAACAACAACAACAACAACAAAACACCATGGAGCTGACACAGGGGTAGAGGGAAGGGGACTGAGGAGCAGCCAGGCTTTTCCTGTCCTCGCCCCTGCAGCACCCCTTCCTGGCCTGCTCTGACTCATTCTTCCTCTTCCCTTCTACAGACCAGATGTTCGCCATCCCACCAGGACTAGCTGAGGGGGGCCAGTTCCTGGGGGGCCCGCCTCCTGGGTTATGTCAGCCCAAGCCCCACCCAGACAGCAATTCCAACTTCATGACAAGTGCCAAGGATGCCAATGAGAATTGGCACGGGGTGCCAGGTCAAGCAGAGCCCATCCTAATGAGGAGTTCCTCAGGGCTGCGCCCTGACCGTCAGATTTTCCAGGCTCCTGGACTCCCTGAGGGGACAGTTCGCAGCCCACCAGAGGGGGCAGAGATCCCCAGAGCCGGCTCTGAAAAGATGGATAGTGCCAACAAAGTCTGCTCCCCTCTGGAGGACAACGGTTATGCCAGCAGCTCCCTGAGCATCGACAGCCCCAGCAGCAACGCTGAATCTGCCTGTGGGTCCCCTCAAGGGCCTGGTCCCAAAGATCCCCTCCTGCCCTCAGTGGCTGAGGCTGTGCAGCAGCTGCAAGCTCAGGAGCGCTACAAAGAGCGGGAGAAGGAGAAACACCATGTGCACTTGGTGATGTACCGCCGGCTAGCTCTGCTCCAGTGGATCCGCAGCCTGCAGCACCAGCTGTCTGACCAGCAGGCCCGGCTGCAGGAGAGCTTCGACACCATCCTTGACAACCGGAAGGAGCTTATACGCTGTCTCCAACAGAGGGCAGCACCCTCCAGGCCCCAGGACCAGGGCTAAGGCTATGGCTCCACAGGGATGTCAGGGTGTGTGTATATAGGTGCAGGGCTTGCAGATGGCTGTGCATGAGTGCAGGTAAGCATGAGGATGAATAAGCTAACGTAGACAGTAGGCAGGTGTGTGTAAGCATGTGTGAATCGGCACTTGTATGTGAGCTTACCTGCTGTGTTCTATATGTACCGTAAGCTAACTTATGTACAGACCTATGTATGAGTATGTAAGAGGGGTAGGTAGGTAAATGTCAGTAAAATGTGCAGGTAAAATGTGTGTATGATTAAACATATGCATGCACGAACAGCTACTCTACAGTGTGTCTATTGTGAATGATTGAGGATGGATGTGTGTGTGTATGAGTGTGTTTGAGTGTACATGTGTGTAGGTAATGTAAGCCCCATGTGCCCAGGACTATGGAAGGGGTGGAGACATGTGTGCAGATACAGGCATGGGATGTGTCTATTTGGAGTAGGTACAGGCAAACTCACCAATAGATGTGTGTGAATATATATATTCAGAGCACATGTGGGGTATCCGTTCATCCCTGGTAGGCGTGCCATGGCCCACTCTAGGCTTTTCCCTCCACAGAGTCCCACTGCTCCCTGGAGGGGGGGAGGAGGCTGTTGTCATTGATCTTAGGGTTGTGGCTGATCCATTCCCCTGATTTCCCAGGCCACCACTTGGCCCCTCCCCTCACTCCACCTAGACCTGAGTCTACTCAGGTCTTTTCCCTGGTAAAGGATTTGCTGTGGGAAGTTTGCTGGCTGCTTTGGCCTACCGTGGCTTTTGGGCCACAATTTACCAGGGCAACTGGGAGACAATTAGTATCAGGGAAGAGAGCTGAGGGTAATGACAGAGATCATGACGGGCAGATGCAGAGGCAGAGAAGATAGGGCTATCTCTGTCTTTGGGCACAAGGGAGATGGGGATGGAGGAACTGATGATGGCAGAACCCTGAGAAGATGAAGTGGAAATTCTAAAATATCAGTTCCCCAACAAACCACACCTTTACATACAAAGGTGCTGTACTGCAGACCATATTGCTTTAAGTTTCTGATAAAAAGCTATATGTGCTGATATGTTCTATGTCGATTATACCTCAATTAGAAGGAATAAGAAAAGGAATCTGTACTTACAAACTTATAAGAAATGGATCAGGTATCTGCTTGCTGGGCCTCTCCGCTTGAGCTATACAGAATGCTGAATTTGGTCCATTTCCCTGGAATCAGAGCAGGAGGAACCACAGTTAGGCTTTCCAGGGGACTTCGCAGGGCACAGTGTCAATCCAGCTCTGGGAGCTCTTGGGATTCTGGACCCTACCCCCTGCTGTCACTGCCTGGTCCTCTAGATGGGGTTCATGGGTTCCAGCACACTTGGGGAAAACCAGTGATAAAGGTAGCCAAGCCTGTTTTGCTTTTGGGAGCCAGGAGGAAGCCAGACCATGAACACTGGCACTGCCTCTGGCCTCCAGTCTCTCTATCTGCATAATGTGGGGGCTCTTCTCGACTATCTCTAATGTGTTTCACCCTTGATGGACAGATGGCTGAAAGGGATGGGAGTGACAGTGATGCAGTGGCCCTGGGGACATCGTATTTCACTCATGTGTGATGATTATGAACCCAGCTTCAGGAACAACCCAGGATGAATAAATGGGGGTAGAGAAATGCATTTCTTGAGTTTGTGTTTCTATTCTACCTGTAGTCATGGCCTTTTCCCTACATAGCCTGAGCTCCCCTTTTGAACAGTGTCCTCTACTGGATGCTGGTATGTCCTTGTAAGGGGACACTGGAGAGGAGGAATTCAGTCTGCTGTGAAGAGTAGTCTTTCCTCAGGGGCCTCTCAGTCTGACGAGAAGATGAGCTCTGCCTGAGACTGAGAGCCCCAAATGAGATTGATCTTGTTCTAGGGTAACTTTGGGCCTGAATCAAAATCAGCAGTACTGATTTTAAGGAACACATACCCCCCCCACACACACACAAACACACTCATATATTCAACCTTACCTTGGAGCCACCACTGGGGAAGATCCTTAGGTGGTTTGACACACATGTGGTTACAATAGATAGCCGTGAAAATTCAGTTATTCCTTGGCGCCAATATAAATTAGATCTATTTTGCATTCATTTGTATGATGATTTATTAATTAGTTTCTCAAAGATTCATTATTTTTATACCTACTTATTTGCCTAACAAATTACCCTAAAACTTAATGACTTAAAACAATACATGCTGTTGTCTCACCATTTCTGTAGGTTAGGAATCTCACAAGGCTATAGTCAAGGTGTCAGTTCAAAGACTTTGGTTTCATTTGTTGGGAGCAGTCAGCTCCTCTGGGTTTGTCAGTTAGTGGTCATCTTCAGTTCCTGGCCTATTGGCCCTTCGAGCATCGCAGCTTGCTTCATCAGAGTAGGCAAGCAAGAAAGTAATAGCGTGCCAGCAAGATGGCAGCCTTAGCAACCTAATCACAGAAATGACATTCTCTCAGTGTCTCCATAGCCTATTAGAAGCAAGTGACTCAAGCTGGGAGTGGTGGCACATGCCTGTTGTCCAAGCAGTGGGAGGCAAGAGGCTTGGAATCACTTGAGTTCGTGGGTTCGAGACTACCCCGGGCAAGATAGTGAGGCCTAGTCTCGAAAAAGCAGCTGGGTGCCGTGGCAGGCGTCTATAATCCCAGTTACTTGGGAGGCTGAGGCTGAGGATCTTTTGAGTCCGCAGCACCCAGGGCAACTTGAGTCTGCGGTACCCTGAGCAACATAGCAAGATCTAGTCTCAAAAAAAAAGCAAGTGGCTCAGAGGATATTGCACAGGTTGTGTGAATACCAGGAGGGGGGACTCACCCATCTTAGGGACTGTCTCCCACATTACGTATATTTTGATTAATTAAATAAAGGCATATCTTATCTTTTTAACTACACAAAAACTATATTCTACTTATAAAACTGTAAACATTTCAGAGAAATCTCATGTCACCTTTTACACCTTCATAGCAGGCATACTTGTTTTAAACCTTACAAAGTATATTTCTCCCTGAAACAGTGGCCCAGGACATTAATGTTTCTTGTCACCTCTATGTTTGACACTATCAGAAAATACTGAACCAGTTTTAATACATTCTACTATGAGATGCTCTAACAGAACTTATAACTAAATCTGAATAACTTGAACCGTGGAGGTGTCTAATAATAAGATACCAGATCCTGAGAACCCAGGAGGATGAATGTTCAGAAGAAACCCCATTCCTGAATGTGTGAAGATGCATCTGAGTACAACCAGTGACAAAGAGCAGACTGTGAAGCCAGATGCCTGCGTACAGATGTTGGGGCCACCGCTTTCTGCCTCTGTGACCTTGAGCAAGTCAGTTAACTTCTCTATGCCTTGATTTCCTCCTCTTAAAATGGAAACAGTAGCAATCCTTGCCCATAGGATGGTTGCAAGGGTTAAATGAATATATATTATAGAAGATACTTAGGATCCTACCTGACACATAGTATGCTAATAAATTACGATCACTATTATTATAAACAGTGTTTTGTGATGCACATCTAACAAATAAAAATAGTCGAATGTCTCCTAAAGGAAATTGAATATAAAATTTGAAAGGCATTTTTAAAAAGAAGGCATTTTTAAAAAGCTTTTTTAAAATAGAGCTGCCTAATATTTTTATTTTAATATTTATTTTAAGAATAAAGCTTCCTAAACTGGGTGAGGTGGCACACACCTTTAATCCAAGTGCTAGGAGTGCTGGGATCACTTGAGTTCTCTGGTTTGAGACTACCCCAGGCAACATAGCAAGACCTGTCTCAAAAAAGCAGCTGGGTGTGGTGGTGGGCGCCTCTAGTTCCAGCTACCTGGGAGGCTGAGTTTGGGGATTGCTTGAGTTCAAGGGATTGGGACTACTCCTGGCAACATAGCAAGACCTACTCTCAAAAAAAAAAAAAAAAGAAAGAAAAGAAAAGAAAGAATAAAGCTTCCTTTTTGCGAAAGAGCTTTTGGAGCTGAGAAAACAAACCAGCAAGGAAACAATGTGTGGCTTGTGTGTGTTTACTGAAGCCCTGCTTTGAAGATCTAGGGTCAGGCACTGCCCCTGGGTGGTAGTGGGTTGGGGAAGGAGACCCACAAAAGCAGATAGCCAGAGTCCCATCCAGGTTGACAGAGTTGAAGTCAAGGAAACTGAGGCAGTAACCCTTGGAGGTGTCACAAATTGCTGTGTCCAACCTTTTATCCAACATTTTATCAGGTGCGTCGACCATGGATTCAGGGAAGTGCTGAGGTGTCTGCTGGAGGACTTGAGTGAGAAGTTGGTGCCTCCATTGTGGGACTGACCTGATCCAGACACTGTCTTAACTACTCCTTCTGTTTACCTTTATTTATTTTTTTTTTTTAGAGACTGGTCTCACTATGTTGCCTGGGGAACCCCAGACTCACATTGCCCGGGGTACCATGGACTCAAGCGACCCTCAGCCTCAGCCTCCCAGGTAGCTGGGATTACAGGCGCGTGCCACCACACCCAGCTATTTTTTGAGACTATGTCTCCCTATGTTGCCCCAGGTGGGTCTCGAATCCATGACTCAAGCGATTCCTAGTCTCGGCCTCCCTTCCTAGACTGGGATTAAAGGTTCACCCCACCGCACCCAGCCCTTCCACAACTCCCTCTGTTTCTTTACCTGTGTTGATTGCATGGTTTGAATAAAGAAATGAACCAAAAGGTATTTTGTATGTATTAGAACTATTGAGCCCCTCTGTTCAAGTCTTGGCTGTCAGGCCCTGCCATTAGCAGCTCTTGCCCGCGTACCCACTTACTGAACGAGAGCTGATACACCACTCCAGGCTCAGGAGAGGGAAACCAGGGCTGCCATGGTGCAGGTCTCCACCTGAGACTTGTATGCCGGGGATGTTCTTTCAAACTCATCAAGGTGGGAATTCCTTAGTCCCTGGGAAGGTAAGGTAGAGGAATAAGGGCTTCACACTCCAGGAAAGGATTCAGGGTGAAGTTAGGTGAGTTCCCCATCGCCCCCTTCCTGCCAGAATGAGATCCACGACCAGGACCAGGGACGTCTAACTCCAGTTTCTGGAGCTAAGAAGTCTTGCTCAGTCAAGGGAAAGAGAGACGCAATTTGGGCTGAAGCCCAGGGGCAGAGCATGGACCAGAGGCCTGAGCAGTACCCAAGACAGCACTGAAGCATGAAAGGGGTTGGTAGAGAGGTAGAGCAAGACTTGATCCTCTGGGGCGAGAAGGACTTGGATCCATGGGAAACTTTCTCTCTAAGAGAAAGTCATGTCTAAGAGAAAGTTAGTTGGTCAGCCCTATCCAGTATGGTCAAGGGGGTTGGGGTTAAAGTTTAGGGTACGAGGAGGTAGGGAGTGAACAGTCAAGTGAGGAATAATGTAAAGAGTTAGGAGGATAAGGAAGCTTCAAGATATGATCAGTGGGTTCCCCAGTTTCATACCTAGCATATTAGGGTATTAGGGACGCTTAAGTACTATTTCTTTTTCTATTTCTTTTTTTTTTTTTTTTTTTTTTTTTTTTTTTTTTTTTTTTTTTTTTTTTGAGACTAGGTCTTGCTATGTTACCTGGGGAACCGCAGGCTCACATTGCCCGGGGTACCACAGACTCAAGCAATCCCCAGCCTCAGCTTCCCAGGTAGCTGGGATTACAGGCATGCGCCACCACGCCCAGCTATTTTTTGGGATGAGGTCTCACTGTGTTGCCCCGAGCGGGACTCGAACTGAGATCTCTAGGCCCAGCCACTTCATAGGCTGAAGCTTACAGGCATGTGCCACCGTGCCCACATGCCAGCACTTGTTTGTTAGCTGTTTTTAAAATCTGACTAGAAGGTGAGGAGGCCATCCAAGAGGGGGGGATGCACCTGGGGAGAGTGCTGTGTATTGAAAGACCTTGCTAAAAGGGCCTGACTGCCCAGGCCCATGAGCTTAAAGGATACCAGTGGTGAGAAAAGGACACTGAAGGGGATATTCTGGGAACCTGACCCAGACTCACACTTACATACATGTCCTCACTCACCAAGTACCCCCAGATACAAGGGCCCCAGGCCCACACCTGAGCCAGTGCACATCCATAAATGTACTCTCTCCTGGACACAGACCCAGGAGAGTAATATATATATTCACAATATTATATATATTCATATATGATTTATAGTTCACATATATTTGCTACATATTTGTATATATACATATATATGTATATATGTATGTATATTAGCTCCTTCTGCCTCCCCCATCCCTCACTGAAATCAGAGGACACCCAGCCTGGGGACCTTTCCACATCCAACTAGGGACCACAGGAAAGCACCCTCGCTGCGTGTGGTGGCACGCACCTGTAGTCCAAGTGCTGGGAAGCAAGAGGCCTGGGATCACTTGAGTCTGCAGGTTCGAGACTACCTGGGGCAACATAGCGAGACCTAGTCTTGAAAAAGCAGCCTAGCGTGGTGGCGTGTGCCTGTAACCCCAGCTGCCTGGGAGGCTGAGGCTGGGGATCGCTTGAGTCCGCAGGAGGGTCCTGGGGACTTCCCAGGGCAACACAGCCGACCTAGTCTCAAGAGAAGAAAAAAGGAAAAAGCATCCTCTTGTACCCTACAGGCATTAGGCGCTTACCCTTGCTGGCCAAGCTCCACGAACCCCTCGATCCTCTCATAGCCCTATTTTTTTATTTATCACCAGCCCATTTGAGAGGTGGCTCTTGTGGGGCTGGTGGTGGGCTCCAGGGGCCGGCAGTGGGAGGAGGTGCTGGAAGGTGGCACTAAAGAAAGGAGGGGCTCTGGTGCTAAGGTCAGGGCGGGGAGGAGCAAGGTCCCCGACTGTCGACTGTCGTCAGCCCCCTCCTCGGGCAGAGGACTCGGTTGGTCACGGGATGTCGCGGTCTAGGGCGGGGGAGCAGGGACCAGGTGTGTGTGGGGGGGGCCTGGCTTGACCTTGCCCGGAGGGCTGCAGGGTGGAGCTCCGCAGCTCAGGCTGAGACTGAAGACCAGAGCTCAGCTGTAGTTCAGAGGTCCCCGGGCTGGGCTCTTCTCCCAAAAGGCGCAGACAAAGGGGCGGTCTCCCCGACCTCACAGGCCTGGGGGCCCTGCACAAAACTGGGGGCCGGTGGGCCGAGCCAGCTCCACGCGCCCCCACGCGCCTGCGCTCCTCGCACGGGTGAATCCCACTCTGGCGAGCCGACAGTTCCTGCGCCTAATCCTAACAAGCATGAAAATGGCTTGGGTGGGCCGCCAGCAGGCCTTTTGTCCCCGGCCCTAGAGGGGCAGCTGCAGTGGGGATCCCCTCCCTTTTGGGTCGCCTCCCTTGCACACCCCTCTGTCTTCCCCAGCTCAGCTGTCTGGAAAGCCGGGAGTCTCCAGGGGCTTTCGCCTCCGGCACTTGGGTGCACAAAGAGGCACAGGCCCCTAATCTGGGGGAGGGGGAGGATTAACCCCAGGGTCGGGGAGGAGTCCTGCTATGAAGTTGCATAGAGCAAGGGGGTGGGGTGGGGGCGCTGATTGCCCTCCAGAGCGACAGGTGCGGGACTGACCTGTGGGTGTGTACGTAGGAGGGGGTGCAAGGTCATCAGCTGCAAGTGAGGAGATCCTCCCGCTTGCTGGGTGGACTCCTCCGCCTGTAGGCACCAGTCAGTACTTAGATCTAGATCTCCAGCTCCTTTACGCTGTCCTGGACGTCTGCTTTCCACACACCTCCTGAGATCTCCGCTCTGTGCCTTTGTTCGCCAGCTGGCCCTGGAACCCCCAAATTTCTGTCTCCAGTGGGTAGTCTGTCACCTGTTCCCCCCCCCCAACCCTCCATGCCCCAATGCCCGTTGGACAGTTCCACCCTGAAAAGGGCTCACTTCCTCCTCCCAGGGACTATTAACGGCAGAGCCTTGGCCCTTCCCTGTCATTCCTTGTGCCCTGCCAGTCACCAAGCCCTGCCCCTTCCAACTCCCATGCACTTTCCAGCCCAGCCTTCCTCTCCTCTCCATTCCTACCATCTTGGTTCAGGCCACCAGAATCTCTCACCAGGACGACTGGCATCACCCCCATAAGGTCCCGCTCCTACCATCCACTTACCTCCCTGCTCTATAGCAGACACTTCCAATTGAATCCCTTGCTGCAGCTCTTCAATGGGCTGGGCTTGCATCATTGACTGGCAAAGTCTTCTCTGGCTGGTTCCAGCTTTCTGCTGGCCTGATCTTTCCTTGGGGTCTGGTGCTTCACAAATTATTCTCTAGCTTCTTCAGACCATCCTCAAAAGCCTTCAAGGAGAATTTTCTTCAAGCCCCAAGGTGCAGGGTAAGACTATGGATAAAGAAATCAAAAGCCTGTGGGTACTGAACAGCTTGCCTAAATTCACATGGCTGGTAGGTGACAGAACCAGGATTTAAATGCAATCAGCCTGATCCCAAAATCAATACTCTTACCAACTCAACCATCCATCCTCAGCTTACCATCATCCTTTTCTCCTATCTGTTGCATATGTTCTATTTCCATCATTGGAACTATCATTCCCATCTGACTATCATTCCCATGCCTTTTCCTCCATATAAATTTAATGCCATAGCAGGCAATTAAGCAGCCTATTTGAGTGTAACCTTAACCCAGCTAAGTAACAGTTAATTTACATTGTTTCTGAGTTTCTATTTTCTCATCTGTAAAATGGAGGTAGCCATTCTGATTCATTAAGGTGTTTGAAGTCTTTAATGTCCTAAAGAAAAGTGAAGATTCTAAACTATAAAATTGTCACAAACAAGATGACGATGATGATCCAGAAAAACTTAGGATGTCAAAGGTGTTTCTCTCTTCATTTTGATTACCCTGTCTCTTACAAAGGTCCCAGTGTGTCAGAATCTGAAACATGTCCAGCTTCATCCCCGTCCATCACCACCACACCATCCAACATTTGACTTTTGTCCACCCTTATTCCTGACAACCCATTCCCTGCCTCCTCTTTGTACCCCTTATTAAACTGGCTGTAGGATGTGTTTTCAATCTCACTAGCTTTGTGACCTAGAGAGTAGCTTAATCTTTTGGACCCCTGGTTTCCTCATCTGTTAGAAGGGAGTAAGAGAGCAAGTAGCATCTGCTTTATGGGACTGTTATAGCATTACACAATGCTCTTGAAATTGCTTTTGGGCAAACTTGAAAATGCTATTGATGTTGCAAAATATTTTACAGTCCAATGTGTTGTTTTTAGTTTACTTGTCTTATTTTTCTAGAAGCAAATGTTTTATTTCCGCAATTGACCATTTGTTTTCTAAACAGTGAAATTTTGGTGTACTGTTTTGAAATTAATATTAATCGAGGCTACTGAAATTTTTATTTTTCCTGTTTGTGATTATTGATAATTTTAGAAACAGAAAACATTTGTATTAGCAAGGTTTGGAATATACAAGATCCTATACCTATGAGTGTATAGGTCTATAAGTATAGACCTATATACTCAAAGGTCATATGTCACCTCATACGCATAGGTCACCTTCAAGATTCCTAAAAATGGAGTAGCTGGGAATGAAGTTGCTCTAGGATTGGAAGGAAGGAAATGAGGTGAGACTGTAATGAAGAGTGAGGATGCAGAAGCAGATGACAGTAAGGCAGAGAAGAAGAGCAGGCCAGAGATAGGGCGAGGAATAGCCAACATGTATCAAGTCTCCATTATGTTCTTCACAACAACTCTACGAGACAATTTCTTGTTTCATGTCATCGGTGAACAAACCCAAGTTTCTTTTGATGGGTTTCATTTCTTGCAGGACAAATATCATACTCCATTCTCACATTTCCCTTTTCCCCTTCTACTACCAGGAAAAAGCAAGGTTACTGTTGGGAACAGACTGACCAAATCAACTCCATTTTGTTTAAAACCTCCATTTTGAGGCCAGGGTCCTCTCCCTGCCCTCAGTGGAAAGCACCTGCCATGACTGGTCCAACATCCTGTTTCTGCCTCCCCCCCCTTTTTTTGGAGACTAGGTTTCACTATATGAACCACAGGTTCACATTGCCCATGGTACCACAAACTCAAACAATCCCCATTCTCAGCTTCCCAGGTAGCCGGGATTACAGGTGCATGCCACCACACCCAGCTATATTTTTGAGACTAGGTCTTGCTACGTGCCCCCAGTGGTACTTGAACCGCAATTCCTGGCCCTGGTCGTGGCTTCCTAGGCTGCCACCTACAGTCTGCTCCCCTTATTCCTAGTTGTTCTTGACAATAGCATTGTCCACCTGAGAGATGATTGGTATCAGCATTATTGGAAACCCATGGTTATGGGAACATGGGAATGTGTACTGTAGTTATGGGAACATGTCCTACACCTGCCTTGTTTGCTTCACAATAGGAGGCAGTGGTGGTTTTGTCCTATAAAAGGTTGTAACAGAGACTGCTCAGGGTCTCTCTTGCCTCGCTGGCTTGGGGACCTTGGTGCACCAGTAATAAACCTGCAACTTTGAACTTCAGTCGGAGTCCTTGTGTCTTGTTGAGCGGCCCATGAGTCACCACAGTTACAGGTTTCTTCCCTGAGAGATCTATCTGTACCCAGAAATGGCTCTTTTAGTGAGGGTGCATCCCCACTCACTCACCTGAGATTTAAGTGCAGTGAAACTGAGCAAGAGAGAGAGAGAAGTGGGAGTGTGTTGGTAGAGTGGTACCAGGCAGTAGGTGTCTGCCTTACATTACAGCTCTATAGCTGGTGCCCTGTCTCCTCCTCCTCACAGGAAAACAGGGAAGGGAAGGCACTACCTGTTCTGTGCCTATTGCTCTCAGTGCCTGGAGTCCTCACATGGCCTCCAGGACTAACCCACCCTACTCACAACCTACTACTGAATTCATTCCTGGCCCCCGACTCACCCAGATAGGAGCAGATCCTTATAAACAGATTTCCTCACTACTGTACCCCCAGCTAGTCTCAGTTACAATCACCACCTTGATCCCACAGTGAAATTTCTTTATATGAGATTCTCAAAAACTCCCCTAATTCCTAATGAGATCCTATAGTTTATATGTATGTCTATATGGGCATACACACGCTTGCCTGCAGGGGTGGACATACTTGTTTGGGGATGGGAAGTTAGGACAGCTGTGTGTAGTATACCCACCTAACAGAGAGCTTTCTTGGTTTCTAACCTCTTCATAATAAACCTTTTTTTTCTTTCCAAATCACTTCTGCTTGTGTCATTTGGTTATTAGTGGGTGTAATAAACCCCATTTTTCAGGGGAGAAGATAGGCAAGGTCAAGCAGTGTAAACTGGCCATGTGACTGAATCTCTCACCCAGTGAGGCAGGAATGGTTAGTGTCTCCACAGTCTTATAAATCTTGCCCAAAGAGGGAAGTCTCTACTAAATTAGCAGCCTATGACGATGGTCCTTATTAGAACAATATCCTCTTAAGTGGGCCCTGAGTTTTAGTTTACCCGGGGCTTTCCCTCTATTTTCCCATTGCTTCCTGAAAGGAAGACATCGGCCTGCCTTTTTATAGCAGAGGAAATAGAGGAAGAAAGGCTAAATGACCTGTGATGAAGAGGGAGCAAGGGCCTTACTCATTCAGGTACTCGGCCACCTGTTTCCATGGGACCCCAGAGCAAGAGGATGCCAGGGATTAAAAGGCCAGAACAGAAATGTGGTGCAATAGAGGTCCCCTGGCTTGGAGTAACTCTTTGAGTGGGGCTGTCCTAGACAGTGCAGTGGCTCAATTTAGCATCCCTCTGCCCTAGACCTGCAATACCAATAGCTACTGATACAACTGGTTATTGATACGATCAGAACATTGTTCATAAATTAATTAATCTATGCATTTGTTTATTTGTTTGTTTACTTATTTATTTATTTAGAGACTAGGTCTTGCTATTTTTGCCCGTGGAACCGCAGGCTCACGTTGCCCGGGGTACCACAGACTCAAGCAATCCCCAGCCTCAGCTTCCCAGGTAGCTGGGATGACAGGCGCACACCACCACGCCCAGCTATTTTTGGGGGACTAGGTCTCGCTATGTGTCCCTGGCAGGACTCAAACGGCGATCCCTGGCCCCTGCCATGGCTTAGGCTGCCACCTACAAGCATGTGCCACCGTCCCTGGCCTCATTATAAATTTAAAGGCCCCTTCTAGGGGTGGTAGCCTCCTCCCTTTCCCTAGCCGCAAGGCTTGGGGCTCAGATTTGGATGGGAATCTTCTATTGTTCCACCCCATTTCCTGGGGTGGGCGGGGTCTCAGGAGCCAATCTAACATTCTCTTCCGCAGAGTCAAGGCCTTCACGGAGGACTCCCCTAGCCTGCCTCAGAGGACTAAGGAGGCTAGTCCCAGGATCGAGGGGCTTTGCTGAAGGTGGGCGGGAGGGAAGGACCCCACCCCAGCCTCTGCAGGCCTCACCTAATCGCCACACTCTGCATTATTACCCGCTTAACGCAGCGTGCTCTTAAATAAAATATGCAAAGATTTCCCTCTCAAATTATCTCCCCAGGCGAGCTAGCTAAACTCCAGCCTGTTAATGGAAAAAATGCAAATAGGGCTCCCCTCCTCTCTCCCCCAGCCTCCAGGCCCTGGACAGCTAATGTGATTTCCTATTATGGGTGGGGGTGGGGGAGGGGTGGAGATGTCTGTTTCCATTGAAATCAATTTTTCAGAGAGGTAGGGAGCTTTTCCCAGGTGTCATTCAAGAGGAGAGAACTGCCCAGTAGAAGTTTGAAGAAATCACTCGGTTAAGGAACCTGCTCCTCTCTGCCCCTAGCTTTCTTCACCTGAGATTTCAATTAGTTCTTCCCAGGACTGCTGTGAGGTTGACCCAAAGGGAAAGGTGTGCGGCTGGTGAAGTCTCGACAAAGATAAAATAAAATAAAATTTGAGAAGCAATTATAGGACACCTTAAGCAATCAAAACCAGTATCATAGTGCGAACAGATGATTAAAGAAGACATTTTAGGTGAATCAGATACATTTTACTCAGCATTTTATGGACAGTCTCCTAGAACTGCAAAACTGAAGAACTGCAAAAGGAGGCGAAAGGCAGGATGCTTTTATAGGATGAAGAGAAATGAGCAAGGAAAAGAAAAGTTGAAAATATCTCACTGATAGAGGGCTGAGAATGTGAAGAAAATATCTGATTGACTGGAGCCACCTGTTTACGGTGAGAAAACCAGAGTTTCTTGGAGTTTGGGGATTGGTGGACTGAATGTATGCTTTCTGATCAAGAGGAGCATTTATAGGACACTCAAAGTTATCTTAGTTTGCTTTCCTAACATGGTACCATTAGGAATGGATCCATATTGGGCTTGGGGCTTTATCTGAACAATAGTAATAGTGAGACAAATGGACCTCTGCCTCCTGATGTGAAGCCACCCAGTGGCATCTCTGTCTGTACTGTAAGCATCCCAAATCCGGGCAGGTTCACCATTGGTTCTAGCAGTTAAAGAAGAGTATCAGAACTCTGGGTGGATTCTACCGGCTTCAATGCTCTCAGGAAACCAGGCACACAGGCACACCAGGCAGGGAGGCTGGACCAACTGTATGGCAAGAAGGCCAGCTGGGCAGCAGGGGCAGGGGGGCTGGGAGGCAGGTGAGTCCCCCCCCCCCCATCTTCACACTCTTTCTCTGGGCTCTAAGTTTCCTTTGCATTCTCCTTGTACTCTTTCTGTGCTCTTCATGTTCTCTCTTGGCGTTCTCTTGTCTTCTCTTCATGCTCTTCTTTCCCTGCTCCTCTCTCCTCTTCCCAAGGTGAAGCAGCCCCTTAGCTCCTCCTACTTCCAGGTGAGCCTATTCTCACAAGCACACACACACACTGGCCCAGGTATGTGCAATCGTGGAGAGAGCACATCACAGACGCTAGTCACAGAGGTTAGTGGCAGAAGGGTATGTAAAACCCTGGTAACTTGTTTACCCAACACTGCAGAGCCTGGACGTGCAGACCAGAAGGGAAATGGTCAGCCAAACTGAAATTCCGGCCAAGGTTAGGAAACAGCTGGCAGTAACTGTTGCAGAGGTAACTTTGTTGCAGTGGGTTTAAGATTCTCTTTCCTCTCCTCCAGCAGTCATAGGGGTGACTCATCCCTAAAATGATCATGACTACTTCACAGATTTACTAAAAGGGACAAGGAGCCGGGCACGGTGGCTCGTGCCTGTAAGCTTCAGCCTATGAAGCGGCTGGGGCTAGGGATCATGGTTTGAGTCGCGCCTGGGGCACATAGCGAGACCTAGTTCCAAAAAATAGCTGGGCATGGTGGCGCGCGCCTGTAATCCCAGCTATCTGGGAAGCTGAGGCTGGGGATTGCTTGAGTCTGTGGCCCCCTGGCAACAAGAGCCTGCAGTTCCACAGGCAAAAATAGCGAGACCTAGTCTCAAAAATAAATAAATAAATGAATGAATGAATGAATGAATGAATGGATGAATAAATAAATAAATAAATAAATAAATAAATGGACAAGGGAAATAAGAGTTGCCCCTTATTCATCTCAGTAGAATATTAGATGAAAAGGTGCGTTACTGATAGTGATCATTACAATGTGTCACAGGATTTAGAGAAGACTAAGGAAGCATTTTTCCTGATTGATGAAAAATACTCTATTTTTATTTATTTATTTATTTATTTTTGAGACTAGGTCTCACTATGTTGCCCGGGGAACCACAGACTAATGTTGCCCAGGGTATCACGGGCTCAAGTGATCCCCAGACTCAGCCTCCCAGGTAGCTGAGATTACAGGTACAAGCCACCATGCCCAGCTATTTTTTTGAGACTAGGTCTCACTATGTTGCCTCAGGTAGGTCTTGAACCCAGGGACTCAAGTGATTCCTAGTCTCAGCCTCCTTTCCTAGACTGGGATTAAAGGCGTGTGCTACCTCACCCAGCCTGAAGAACACTCTTATGTCATCTATTCCTGCTGAAGAATTATGTGGCATGTTGTATAGCATGCAGTGAATTATGTAGTGGTTCAAAAATAAAATGAAAAAAATGAAATGGAATAAAAATAACAAAAATAAAATGAAAAAGTTAAAAATAATCAGTGTCATGTGAGAGGATGATATCTCTCCCAAATTCCTTCCTGTTTGCACCAATTATTCCATTCTTTGGATCGCTGACTCAGATGTTATCAGAAAGCCCAGAAATACCTCTGACTAAGCTTGACCAGAATAGGTAAAAAAATGGATAAAAGGGTCCTGAAGCAAGCTGGCGCAGTGGCGCACGCCTGTAATCCCAGCTCCCTGGGAGGCTGAGGTTAGGGATCACTTGAGTCCACAGGTTTGAGACAACCCTGGCAACATAGCAAGATCTAGTCTCTTAAAAAAAGAATCCTGAAGCAGCCACGCTGAAACAGGGCAACAAAAATACTTTCTGACTTTGACTCATACAGGCCTGCTTTTCTACAAAGCAGGCTACAAACAGTTCCTTAGCATTTGCCTTTAACTTTACATGGATACACCTATACCTGCTTCTCTCTACAAGCAGACTCAAAACAGTTTACATTAACAATTGCCTTTACCTGCCTACTATTGATATGCAAAAATCAGCTACCAGCTTTTCTCTGGTTTCTTTCCCTCTTTCAGACCTAAAAAGAAAAACTTAGAAACACAGTTTAAACTCTTGTGGGTTCTTTTCACCATCCCCAGCCTTCTCAACCAAAATACCAAGTCAAAGCAAGACTATCAGTGCAAGCCGGGCACGGTGGCTCGTGCCTGTACGTTTCAGCCTATGAAGCAGCTGGGGCTAGGGATCGCAGTTCGAGTCCTGCCTGGGGCCTGTAGCGAGACCTACTTCCAAAAAATAGCTGGGCGTGGTGGTGCATGCCTGTAATCCCAGCTACCTGGGAAGCTGAGGCTGGGGATTGCTTGAGTCTGTGGTACCCCGGGCAATGAGAGCCTGTGGTTCTATGGGCAAAAATAGTGAGACCTAGTCTCAAAAAAAAAAAAAAAGAAAGAAAGACTATCAGTGCAGACTAATTTATTTCTAACAAAGTGATTTCCTAATTACTACAAAAGAAACATGTAAGTAAAACTCCAATTACTTTAACATTGTCCAAAGTTCTTTCCCAGATTGCCCCAAAATCCTCAGTCTCTCAGTCCTGATCATCTCACCAATGTCCAGTCAGAGTTCATCTCCACACGCTTGAAGACATGTTCCTTTGGCTGCTCCTTTGGTGTGCTCCTCCTTGTCTTCCATGCTGTCTTCTCCTTATCCTCCAGGCAGCAGGAACTCCATGGTGCCGGACCAGCACCTTTTCAGCCCTAACTTTTGCATGGCCTCTTCCAGACACAAGTCAAACTCAGCAAAACAAACTCCAACACAGAGTTCAAATCTGCAAACTCCTCAACTGCATCTAGCACACATGCTGCCAGCCTGGGTCAGCCAAATGCTGCAGGCCCCCAGGCCTTTGGCCACATGGCCAACTAAGCATGGCTCACATCTTTACCCTACAAAGAGGCAGATCCCAATCTCTCCTCCACTGAATCTCTATCTGATCTCCATATTGAAATCTCTCTCTTTGTTTCCACACCCTTTCTATACCCTGATTTCCTGGGTATATAACCTGAACCATTTCACTTCTTCCTTCCCCCCTGCATTTCCCTGAAGGGAAATTCCAAATAAGGCCATTCTCACATTTTAGCATATCTATCCTTGAAATCTGCAATCTTAAACAGGAGACAATGAAGGGGGGTAGTACCCTCTATCAACTACTGGTTCCTGGGAGTTTTGCTACTTGAGGGTTCCTTGCCCTTCACAGGTGGGGCTTTCTCTAATAAAGAGCCAGCTTCTTTTTCTTCTCATCTCCTTCCTTTCTGTCACCAATGCTCATCTCTTCCTAATACCATGTAAGCAGATGTAACTGTTCGTAAAGGACCAAGGAGAGGACGGTTCACAAAGCGTGGTTCTGGACTGGACAATGGATTGGAAACCATTTGGCAGGAATATTTGGCAGAATGTGAATATGGATTCTCTTATAGATGCTTTTTTGATTAGGTCTCACTATTTTTGCCCGTGGAACCGCAGGCCCACGTTGCCCGGGGTACCACAGACTCAAGCAATCCCCAGTCTCAGCTTCCCAGGTAACTGGGATTACAGTCTCAGCTTCCCAGGTAACTGGGATTACAGTCTCAGCTTCCCAGGTAACTGGAATTATTTTGGAACTAGGTCTTGCTGCATTGCCCCAAGTGGGACTCAAACCGCAATCCCTGGCCCCTGCCACAGCTTCCTAGGCTGCCGCTTACAGGCACGTGCCATCGGGCCCAACCTGGATTCTCTTATTGATGCTTTTTTTGTATCTGTTAAGTTTCCTGAATGTCATCATCATATTATGTTTACATAAAAGAATCTTCTTTGGAGGAAATATGTGAAAATGTATAGGATAAAAGATTAAGCTATTGCCAACAGATTCACAGAACAAGCATGGTCAAATGTTAACAACTGGTGAATTAGGAGAGAAATTCAGTGTTGTTCATGGAATTATTTTTGCAATTTTTCTGTAGGTTTGAAATTATTCAGGATAAAAAGTTTTTATGAAAAGGAAAAAGTACTTATATTAAGACTTTAAAGGTGTAAAGATGGTGTTGTAACTAATTTTTAAGAACTCATTTTTTAGAGACACCTGCTAAATAAAAATCTTCAGATGAAAAGAAGTGATCTGCGTTATTTGCTTGATATGACACAGGAGGTCAATAATTTCTCAATAAAACTGGAAAAAGCACTGATCCAGCTAAAGGGAAATAGTTGGAGGCTTAGGCAAAACCAGACTGGTATGTATTGATAACTGAAGTTTTGTGTTGAGATTATTATTTTTTTCCTTATGTATAGACTTTCTGTAATAAAAAGAAGTATTGGTGTTATTGAGAAAAGCAATTATAAGAAATGTAATGAATGTCAGGGTTTTTCAGGGGAACATAATTCAGCTGAGGGTTAAGAGCAGACTTTCTAGAGAGAGGAGTATCTCAGCAGAGAGGAACCAAAGTGGGCTGAGCAGGGGTGAGGAAGGAGAGAACTCTCCAGGTCAATACTCTAACAGGTACAGAATCTACTTGTTTGAGGGCAATATATTTTGAGATGTTAAAGCATAAAAGATCTTAATATTTGCAACTTAATTTAGCTTAAGAAAACATGACAAAATGCTAACAATTAGGTAAATTAGCTGAGAAGTTTAGATATGTTCGTTGACTTTAATCTTGCAATTTTCTGTAAACTTGAAACTTTTCAAAATAAAAAGTTGAAAAAGTGAGGCAGAACTAGGTGGCATTTGTAGAAGTAATGGGCAAGGAGGAAGGAGAGGTCAGGTAGAGAGGAGAGAGATGTTGTGAGAGAGGACTTTGCATGCCGAGTATTTTATCAAGACAGTAGAGACCATTAAGCAGGGAAGTGGCAGGCTCCACTTGTGGAGCTGTGGGGCTCCACAGGTGGGGCTGGTGCTTTGTGCTAACAGGAAGGCTCAAGACAGTGATGATTGGAAGCTCCTGTCTGCTGAGTTGGCTTCCCTCTTCTCAGTCTTCCTGATTCTCCCTTTCCAACTCAGGTATGGAGCTTGGATGGCAGGTTTCACACTTGGGACTGATCCTCCTGAAAGTCTGAGTAGCTGCCGCCCCTTCCTCACCCCATCTCTAATTCCCTTTGCTACCATCATCAGGAAAGAGCATGGGCAGTGGATTAAAGAGTACAGCTTGCAACTAGACCACATACAAATTCTTCCTTTGCCATTTACTAGCTAATAACTTTAAACTAATTTCTTACTGCAACTTTCCATGTATAAAATAGGGTGATAATAATACTGCTTATGTTACAGGGAAATTGTGGTGATTAAATGTATTGAATACTAAATGTATCAAGTGCTTAGAATAGTGCCTGGCCTGTAATAAGGACTTAATAAGTCTACTTTATATAAAGTACTCTTCTGGAAGGAGGTGGATTGAGGAAAAGAGGAGAGAAGACAGTTTCTCAAAGATTTCAGCTTTACTGGACAGATAAAACACATATTATAAAACGCAGTGTCACACACTCTGTGTTGTTTAAAGACATTTTTCCATTAGTGTTTCCTTTTTTTTCCCCCTTGGTGTTTCAATAAACATCTAGTTTGGGACCTCAGGCAACTTATTTCTGAATACTTAGTTTCCTTGTTTGCAGCTATCAATGATGACAGCTATGTGAGAAGTAATTCTCATGATTATGGTTTTGTGTCTTATATCTGGGAACATAATATTTAAAGGAATAAACAAATCTACAGTAGCATAATTTCAAGTGTAATGGTAGACTTAATAAAGAAATGTACTTGCACAGGAGGGCCTTTTTGCGCTCTTCAAATTTTACAAGAATATAATATACTGGGTAAAAAACTAGGCATCAGAAACAAGATCGACTCACTTACCTCTGGTTCAGTGTTTTCTTCTGTAGCTGTTGTTATTTCATTTCATCACAGGTCATGCTGAAATTCTTCCAAAAGAGGTTCAGAAAGTGTACATTGTCATTTCTGATAGAATATGTTATAGCAGCCAAAGTGTCAGAAAGCATAAAAATGTGTCAGCTTACTTTAAAAAAGTATCTGTTGAAAATAAGAGTACAATTCAGAATTTTAAAAAGAGCAATATCAAAGCATAGTGTTATTTTATTATTTACAGTATTAAATGCAACAGAAAACTACGAGCATCTCTCAATAACAGAGTGACTAAGGAAATTTTATATCCAGTTATGTCTAGGGAGAGGTTGGAAACTTTCCAGTTTTATCAGATTAAGTGAAAAAGTCAGAAGCAACTTGTAAATATATTATTTCAAGTCTATTTTAGAAAGTATACAGAGGAGGAAAAAACAAAGCAAACACTGAAATGTTTACAGTGACTTCCTCTAGATGGTGCTATTTGGGTGTGGTTTAAACAAAAAAAATTTTTTCCACCAAAATATCTAGTGGTATGCGTGATTACTTTTACAATGGGAAAACACTTGAAACTAATTTTGTCTAAAAAATTCTGACTATAAAGGAGTAATGGTGAGAATGCAAAATTAAACCACAAATACCTCTTTGCACCCACAAGGATAATGATACCTAAAAGGACAGAAAATAACACATGTTGTTGAGAATGTGGAGAACTGGAACCTTTGTGGAACCTTTGGGACCTACTGATGGGAAAGTAAAATGGTGCAGCTGCTTTAGATTACAGTGCAGCAGCTTTTCAAATACTGAACATGGAATTAGCATAATTCTACAACCCAGCAATTTCACTCCTAGAATTGAAAACATACATTCATACAAAAACTTGCGCATAGCAGCATTATACACAATAGTCCAAAATAGAGACAACCTAAATATTCATCAACTGATGAATAAAATAAACAAAAAATGGTATATCCACACAGTGGAATATTGCTTAGCAATAAAAAGGAATGAAAGACAGATGGAACATCTGTGGGATAGAGGATAGAGACAGGATAACTTATTCAGAATCAACAAACAGAGAAATTTGGCCATAACATGAGAGAACTCACGAAAAGAGCAGACTCACTTTATTCCTGGCAGTATCAAGTCTGAGCTGTGGGAAAATGTCCAAATAGTAGCTGGTGTAATGGATGCTAAGGTTATTGCCCAGGTTCCCATACAGGTTCAAAACATATATTCCCTTATTTCTACAAGCATCAGTGGCTGAGGGTTGTAAGCTGAGTCCAGCTCTGTAATTTTTAAGAGTTTTAAGTTTAAGAGTCACCTGAGCTGGGTGTGGTGGCATGCACCTATAATTCAAGCTACTGGGAGGCTAAGACTAGGAATCAATTGAGTCTGCAGGTTTGAGACAACCCTGGGCAGCATAGAGAGACCTAGTCTCTATTTAAAAAAAAAATGTCACCTGGTCTAGGTCACTTGCCCTTCCTGGGCAGTCAACAGTCAACTGTTAGAGAGGGTATAGTTCCCCCCCACACACACATCTGGAAGTATTTGGTATGCACTGGGATCTGATGCTTCAAAACTATTTCCAAATAAATTAATGGTAATAATGTCCCCCAAAACTCCAAGTGATCTGCCAAGTCTTTCCATAAGAGTGTTCTACTTTGAGATAATGGGAGATATCAGAATAAATGCCAGGTACTCTTGTTCAAGGCAGGGCAAATTGGAAGACTCTCTAGATTCCAAGTCTCATTGTAGGATTGAGGCTTTTGTTTTCACCATTCATCTGCCTATTTCTGCTTTCTTCTCTCTCCCCATGCCCCCCTTTCCACACACACACTGATGTTGATGCTCCTCCACAAGCTTCCTGCCAACAGATCTCAGAGTCTGAGAAAAGATGGGAGCTGAGGGACAGCTCACAGACCATCTCTTTGAAAGTGAAGTCCTGAGTGGAAGGATGGGGGAAAGAAAAACAGAAAGGGAAGCAGGGGCATGACAATATAGGATGGAAGCTTTTAGAAGGGTAGCCAGTCAGAGCCACTGACAGGCTGGCCAAGCCCAGGCTACTTTTATGTGATGGTTCAGTGCTTCTATAAGTGTCTAGTACCAAGATAGTATGCTTTAAATTGATATAACCTAAATGCTTCCATTAATAAACTAACCATTTTAATAGTGACACAAAAATACAACAAATGCATGTACTATCGGGGATAAAATTAAAAGCACAATAGCTGGACGTGGTAGTGTGCATCTGTAATCCTAGCTACCTGGGAAGCTGAGGCTGGGAATTGCTTAAGTCTGTGGTACCACAGGCAATGTGAGTCTGTGATTCCATGGGCAAAAATAGCGAGACCTAGTCTCAAAAAAAAAATTAATTAATTTAATTAAATTAAAAGCACAAAATTAATTGTAGCTCTTAAAAAGGAAGGACATGTCAATACAGGCTGCAAGATAGATAAGAAAGTTATGCTAGGCTGGGCACAGTGGGGCATGTGCCTGTAATCCCAGCTACTTAGGAGGCTGAGGCTAGGAATCACTTGAGTCTGCAGGTTTGCGACTATCCCAGGCAACATAACGAGACCTAATCTCTTTAAAAAATTTTTTTAAATAAATAAATAAGAAAGTCATGCTAAGGAAAAGTTATGTTAAATCAATCACAAAAAGACAAACACTATGTGATTCTGCTTACACCAAGAACTTAGAATATAGTCTCAGGGAGACAGAAAGGAGGAAGTGGTTGAACAAGTATAGAGTTTCAGTTGTGCGAGATGAAAAGAGTTCTAGAGGTGATGGTGGTGGTGGTTACATAGCAATGGAATGTACTTAATGCCACTGGATTGTATATTTAACAAGTACTTGAGAAAATAAGTCTTGTATTATATATGTTTTAACACACACAGGAGATTGTCACAAGTTCCACTCTTCACTGACTGTTGTCTGGACGAGTTACACTTTGTCTCTCTCTTTTTTTTTTAAATAAAAAGACTGAGAGATTTATTTACTTCTCATAAGATAAATAAATAAAAAATATATAGAGTGACATTCACTATTCCACTATTGAAATGGTTTTATGGTAGCATCTTCCCTTGGAGACCTATTTTTTTTTCGAGTTATACTTTCTCAAGCTGCATACAGCATGGTCTGGAATCACAAGGCAGTAGTGCCAAGTCCCACCAGCCATCGGGGTCTTTTGAGCTTAGCCCATGCTTTAGGTGATGTGCTGCTCTCTAAGTCATGACTGAAAAATGGCTGATTTGTAACTAGTCACTAATAAAATAGTATATATCCACAGCAAAAGCAAATGTTTATAAATCACGTGCGCTGACAGCTTGAAGGAGGTGTGGCAAACTATCTCAAGTTCTGATTTAGGAAAGAATCACTGCTTTGGTTTGGATAATCTGTGCTTTTTGGAAAAAAGAGAACTACTTGAGTTACTGTCAGAGGACCTGACGGTGGGTGGTGACTGGAAAGAAGGGTAAAGATGCTTTATTATCATCCTGACCTAAGTGAGTGGGGCTCTAGAGTGGTGCAGCCTGTAACCTGCACAACTGCACTGAGCTCTGCGAATGGCAGGCAGTGAGTTCAAGCATGTGAACCCTTGCAGAAGCCCTCAGAGAGAGCTTGGGGAGAGAAGACAGACGTTTGTGGTTGCCCAGGATGGAAACAAGGATTATTGTTATTTAAATGCAGCTTCACCTTTCCAACCTTGCAGACCCATGGAGAGGAGCTCCAGCTTACCTGGCAAGGTCTAGACTGCTGGCTGGGGTGGGGGGGGGGAGGGTGTAGGGGAGCGGAAGGGTGAGTCTTATGCCACCAGGACCTCAGGGTCTCAGGGACTCAGGGTCCCAGGGACTTCAGATCCAGGGATCTCAGGCTGGGGAAGCCAGTCTCTACCTCCACGTGGGCAGGGGGAGGGGGCTGAGTACCTCTGCTGGGGTGCAGTCTTAGGAGGAGCCCCCTCTGGTTTTCTCCAACCTCAATTGATCTGCACTAGGAATGAAAAATCCAGTCTCTCCAGCTGCAGATATAATAAAGAGGAAAGGAAGTAATAACAGTCCTGGATATACTCACCACCTAGGTGGGACAAGCACTGTTTTGGAAACCAGAGACAGGAAAGTAAAACCAGCGACTGAGGTGATCTGCCACAGTTTTCTACCTGCATCATCTCTGGCACTGGGGAATCAAACCCCAGGCCCACAGTAACATGAAATGTGAAAAAGGCTCCCTCCTTTACCAATCAATGGGGTAAGAAAGCCACCACGAGTGGCTGTGGTCCCATGGTAGAACGGCGAACAGGAGAGGAGAGAAGTTCCACCAACCACCTGGGAAAGTCTGTCCCAGTAGCAAGCACCTCACTCCCATCAGCTGGGAGTTGGATTCCCAAACTCAGATATCAAAACTGTATGGCACAGAACCAGCAAAAAGTGACAGAAAGGATCCTGGAGAAGCGCACCACCTATCTGCCCGACAAGTGCCCAACGTACTCAGCCTGACTATCTGCCTCAGTTCCTCCTGGAGACCGGAGCAGGCCCACCTGTGCTGTCCAGGAGTGCAAATCCACACCTAGGGAAAAAAGGGACATAGTTCTAGAGAAAGAAAAGACCAGCAGGCCAAACATAGTCCAACAGCTTGCAGCGAAAGTAGTTGGAGTGACCAGAGGGGAGAAGGGGGAATGGGGATGGGGTGAGAATAAGGGGTACAATACAACCATGCAAACATGACTAATATTGTACGATAATTACAAAAAAAAATTTAAATACAGCCTCAAAGGCCCAGGTAGTTTCCTTAGGGAGCCTCAGCAGGTGAGCTTAGGGGAGGGTTTTCCCACAGAAACATGCTGGCTCTTGCATGGTGTTTGTCCAGTGTAGAGGTAGCCTCTCTTCCAGAAGAGATGTGAATTGTTGTGGCCTATGAGGAATTGGGTTCTAAGATGCTGACCTTAGATCCAGGGGTTCAGCTCTGCTCTGCACCTGCTATTCCAATTCCAGGGTCAGGGAAAGAGGACCCAGCAAGAGTTAAGGTTTCTGGGCTTAGTGACTATGCTGGATACCTGTGACCTTAGTGGGGGAGGGGGGTGGTGGCAGGCAGAGTTTTCCCAGGATGCAGTTAGGCCTCTCTGATGGGCTGAGTTGGGGTCCAGAGAGTTAGGGATCTGGTGAGATGTCTGCTCCAGTGGTGGGCACCCAATCTGTCCCCTAGTCTTGTTCTTGGCTCCCTAAGCCTCCCTTCTCCCCCTCGAGTTCCCCAGAAACATGACTGGCTGGGTCCTCCTCAGGCAGGTGAGTAGACAGTGGACAGTTAAGGGAAGAAAAACAATGCCACTCCTTATCCGGGACTGACACTACCCCTTTTTGCAACCTCCCTCCCAGAGGGTCCTTTGTGGAGATGGAGAGCCAGAATAGAGTAAGCCTCCAGCTCTTTATTAAAGGGGTGTGTGTGTGTGTGTGTGTGTGTGTGTGTGTGTGTGTAAGGAGAGAGAAGTGTGCTGAAAAATGATTGTGTCCCTTTTCCAATTTACCCACAGCTCCCACCCCCCAGCCCTGCTCATCTGTGCAGGTGGACCCCGGGCTTGTCATTAAGTCTCCAGCTCTGACACCTCCGCAGCTTCCCTGCCTGGGGCACCTCTGCTCTGCCTCTCCCTCCCCTCCCCACCCCTCCTCCTCCTCAGCTGCCAACTGCCTTCTAGCATCCCTGAAGCTGTTCTCTCCCACCTTAGCACCAGCCCTCAGAACCAACCCTTTACAAATAACCCTCTAGCCTTCTCCAACCCCAGCACTGAGCTCCTAGAAAATTGGAGGGGAGAGAGAGCAAGGAAGGAGAAGCAGAATGCAGATGACTGAGCCTAGAGGGGCCCAGTTTACGGAGGAGTCAGTTTTAGTCCAGCTATTTTGTTTATAGTTACCCAGCCCACCTGTCTCCCCCGCTTCTCCCAATATTGATCATTAATTCACTCACTCATTAATTTTCATTTGCTGACCAAGTCCCAGCCAAATAAAACTGCAAAACAATTTACATATAAGAAAAATTTCCCCTTCTCCACCTTGGGAAATTGGCTTTTACCCAGTACACCCACTGTTTGTTCATTCTGCCCAAGGGTGGTGTGTATCATCTCCCTTCTCTTTGAACACTTATTCCACTTTCTCCCATCTGTGCTTGTTCCACCTTCTCACTAGCACCCAAATTCCCTCCCCCTTAGCTTTCAGCAGCACTAACCACACTAATCCCCACTCCAGGTGGGCACCCTGAGGGCTGTAGGAGGGATTCCCAGGCCCTTCTGCCCTTGAGGGGCACCCTGTGAATCTCTCCCCCTCCTCTTCCCACAGCACCTCCAGGACTTAGACCTTTTGTACCCTCCTTCCTCAACTAGAGCTCTCTGCCTCTCCACATCCCTTCAGTTTGGCCCTAGCTACTGACTCCACCCAGCCAAAAGTGTGAATCTCTTTAACTCAGCCCCCTACCCCACTGCCCAACCCTCAACCCCAGCTTAAGTGTGTTTTCTGGGTTGTGATTCTTTCTTGTAGGAAAGTCCAACAACCTCTCTGGGTTTGACTCTGGTCTTTGTAAGGTTTCTTCTGAATCTTCTGTCTCTTCTCCCTCCTTCTGTTTCCTTAACTTCCTCCCATCCTCTCTGCAAAGTCCCACCTCAGAAGGAGAATCTCCTCTCTCCCTCTCTCTCTAAGGCCTCCTTTTCACTTATTAGTTCACTCCAGTTAGGCTTCTATCCCCCACCACTCCACAAAAGTTTTTACTACAGTAATCAATGATGTCCATGTCTTCAAATCAAATGACATCTATTCAGTCTTATTTTACTTATTCATAGTGCAATATTTGATGTGACACACTTGATTCTGTTTCTTGCAATTTTTTTTCTCTACTGTCTTTGTGGACATCATTGACTCCATGTTCTTATTATACTACTGTAATAATTTCTTCCTAGTATTTTCTGCTTCGAATGAGATTCACCTGATATTTTGTCTCAAACATATAGGATAGAAGGCTTCAGGTTTTTTTCCTTTCAATTTCAAAATGTATGGCTGAGCTTGAAAGCAGTGAAAGTAAATTTTCAACTGACAAAGCAGTACTTTGGATCCCTTCAGTGGTGAGTAGCTGTCAAAATCATATAGCCCATGAAAGTGTAGAGATCTAAGCTTTAGGACTGAATTTTGAATACTAGAATCTGGGAAGGAGTCAAGATTACAGGCTGGAACTGGCAACCTGCATAAAGCTGGAGGCAGGAAAGAGCTATCCTATTTGTTCTGCTGTGTTTATAAAACTCTCTATTATGCATTGCTTGGGGGATACAGACAGAAGTGGAAATGAACCACTCCAACCAGATTAGGAAAGGGATTCATATCAACTCTGAGATATCTGAACCTCTGATCTGAGCAATATATGAATAGGAGTCTATAATTCTCTACTACCTTCCTGATACTGAAACCCCAACCATAAAATAGCTCCAACCCAATACAGAAATTGTTTCAGAGCCAGTGAATCATATTTATTGGAGATGTACATTTGACCCACCAGAAGATCAATCAATCTATGGTGTAATCTGGGGCACTTATGGAATCGTGTAGAAGAAAACTTTGCAGAAAATGTGTGCAGAAATAAAATACAACACAAGTTAGGAAATCAGATGCCATAAGAGATATTCTGCTACTACTACTCAACATAGTATTAGAAGACCCATCTAGAACAATAAAAGGAGAGCAAGTTAGAAAAAAAAGTAAAACTATCAATCACTATTTGCAAATGTTACACATTGAAAACTCTAAAGACTCCATTAAAAACTGTTAGAAATAATGAGTCAGTAAATTAAAGTGGCAGGCTACAATATCAATATGTAAAAGTCTGTTGTGTTCTTACATGAAAACAATGAACTAGAAGAAAAAGAAATTGAGTGCCCACAAATAAGCTTAGTGAAGGAGGTCAAGATTTATATAATGAAAACACAAAGACATTTTTAAAATAAGTAAAAGAAGACACAAGGAAATGGAAGGATATACCATGCTCACAAATGGGAAGAATTATCATAGTTAAATTAGTCATCTTAGAGGCAGATAGGCAGATAGGCAGCTGCCTGTGGCCCGTGTCCTGGCTCCTGGAGCTCCCTTGCCAGCGGGGAGCAAGGGGGGGTCAGGCCTCTTGGGTGAGTTCCCCAGGAGGGGGGATGGGGTGGGGAGAGGAGGCCCCACCCACCAGTAAGTGGCTGCTGATGGGCAGCCACTTACAGCCGGCCTGGGCAGTGCCATGTCTGGAAGGGGGGTTGGGGGGGGCATGGGTCTAGCTGGTCCGACCGATGCTGGGAGCTTCCAGCACTGGGGGGAGTGATGGGGGGGGCGATAGGGGGGAGTGGAGGGCCCCTCCATCTCTCTCTTACTTCTTACTCCAGCTAAATTTCAGAGGAACCAGAATATGCACAACACCAGCCCCATCATAGAACAGATGAGGGACCAGGCAAAAGTCCAGCCCACAGACCTGAGCTGGACACAGCAGATGGACAACCAAGTGAACCAGTACATGTAAGACCAGAAAAACAACCATAGAGACATGATTTCACCATGCGCACTTCTGCGCTCGCCAGGCCAAAACCTGGGACTTCAATTTGGAGATATATTCAAGGAGAGCAACACACCTTCCCCTCATTACAGGAGAGGAGAGGATGATCAAAGAGGGGATAATGGGCCCCACATCAAAACTGCAAACTGAAGTAGAGGAGATGATCTTCAAAGGCCACTCGCAGAAGCCTGAACTCACAGAGAAACTTCTTGACCGACACTGGCTGGGGGCAAGACCCCCAAAGCCCGACACCAGAGCCATAAGGAAAAGCAGCAAAGCAATAGAGACGGGATTGGATTGGAGAGAATGGCCTGCAGCAAGAAAACATGGACAGATCACAAACGAATATAACCTGGCCAGCCAATGCAAACTTAAGACTGAAAATCAACAGCAAGGTTCGCCTGGACCCAACAACGCAGTCCCTCACCCAGAGAAAAGACACTACCATAGAAAAGAGACTAATGGACTCAGCACAGCTAATAAACAACAAAGAGTGGGGTTTGAGAGAATGGAAAGGGCACCAGAGGGAGGAAAGAGGGGGAAAATGTATATATATAAAACAGAGAGCTTGTAACCTAAAGAACAAAATAAAATTGTATATAAAAAAAAATTAGTCATCTTACCCAAAGAAATATACACACTTAATACAATCCTTATCAGAATTCTAATAACGTAGAGCAAAAAAAGAAAATGGAGCAAACATTACTGAAATTTGTATGGAACCACAAAAGATCCAAATAGCCATATCAATTCTAAGAGAAAAAAAAGAATGGAGGTATTATATTTCCCGATTTTAAGTTAATCACAAAGCAATAGTAATCAAAACATCACAGTGTTAAAATAAAAAGACACAGATTAGTGAAACAGAATTGAGAACCCAGAATTAAGCCCATATTTATATGGATGGTTTAGTTATGACAGAGGCAACAAGGAAAGCCTAGTCAACATGTGGTGCTGGGAAAATTGGGCAACCACATGACAAAGAATGAAACTACATCACTATCTCATACTATACACAAAAATTAATTCAAATGGATCAAAGACCTGGACATAATCAAGAAACCCAGAAAAAAGACTACCCACCTGTCTCTGCAGGTTTGTTCTTTTAGGGGAGGCTCTTTCTGCCTGATTGTGCCTGTGCAAGCATCTTTTTTACTTTTCATTTTTTATATAATAAATCTGCCTTTTTGGATATTAAAAAAATAAACTATGAAATTCATGAACAAAAACATTGGTCTCAAGGATGTCTTCAGGGACTCAACCACTGTGGCAAGGGAAGCAAACAAAAATAAATAAATAGGGTTACATCAAATTAAAAGGCAGCAAAATATTTTATATTTTTGCACAGCAAAAAAAAATATTTGCACAGCAAAATAAGCTATCAGTAAAACAGAAAGAAACTCTAGCAAACAAAGGAGAAATTGCACACTTCATGCAGATATCTGACAAGGTGCTTATATCATATATATATGACAAATATATATATATATATATCATGCAACAAAATAAAAAGAAAAAATAACCCAACAAATAATCCATTAAAAAAATGGGCAAGCTGGCTGCGGAGGTGTGCGACTTTAATCCCAAGTCTAGGACAGGAGACTGAGAATCGCTTGAGTTTGCAGGTTCAAGACCCACCCAGGGCAACACAACAAGACCTAGTCTCAAAAAATAGCTGGGCATGGTGGTGCGCACCTGTAATCCCAGCTACCTGGGAGACTGAGGCTGGGGATCGCTTGAGTCCGGGCTATCCCAGGCAATGAGAGTCTGTGGTTCCCTGGGCAACATAGTGAGACCTAGCCTCAAAAAAAGAAAAAAAGAAAAAGAAAAAAATGGGCAGAAGAGCTAAATAGACACTTCTCCAAACAAGAAATCAGATGGCCAAAAGGCACATGAAAAAATACTCATCATCACTTATTATAAGGAAAATGCAAATCAAAAAACCCTCACTCCAGTGAGAACAGCCCATGTCAACATGACCAGAAACCACAAATGTTGGTAGGGATGTGAAGAAAAGGAATCTTTGTACACTGTTAGTGGGAATGTAGACTGGGCTGGTCTCCATGGAAAGCAGTGGGAAGGCTTCTCAAAACTTCCATGTTTAAAAATAAATCTGGCTGGGCACGGTGGCTCGCACTTGTAAGCTTCAGCCTATGAAGCGGCCGGGGCTAGGGATCGCGGTTCGAGTCCCACCTGGGGCCCGTAGTGAGACCTAGTTCCAAAAAAAATAGCTGGGCGTGGTGGCGCACGCCTGTCATCCCAGCTACCTGGGAAGCTGAGGCTAGGGATTGCTTGAGTCTGTGGTACCTGGGGCAACAAGAACCTATGGTTCCACAGGCAAAAATAGCAAGACCTAGTCTCAAAAAAAATAAAATAAAAAATAAAAATAAAAATAAACCTACAGGATCACTCTATACTGTCTTTTGCTTTTTCCATAAATAAAAAGTTTATTAAAAATAGAAAAATAGGCTGAGCATGGTGGCGCATGCCTGTAAGCGGCAGCCTAGGAAGCCATGACCGGGGCCAGGGATTGCGGTTCGAATCCCGCCCGGGGCATGTAACAAGCCCTAGTTCCAAAAATATATTTCTGGGCGTGGTGGCATGTGCCTGTAATCCCAGCTACCTGGGAAGCTGAGGCTGGGGATTGCTTGAGTCTGTGGTACCCCAGGCAACATGAACCTGAGGTTCCATAGGCAAAAACAGGGAGACTTAGTCTCCAAAAAAAAAAAAAAGAAAAGAAAAAAGAAAGAAAAAAGTAAAATAATGATGACTGGAATCCCAGGAGAGCTGAGACTCTGAACAGAGGAGGAAAAACTTCTGTTACTTTTGGATAAACTGCTCTGCTGCTTGGTCTATTTGTCTGAGACAAAGAGAAATGTCATAAAAATGATAATAAAATGAAAGAGATCAGGATCCCAGCAGAGTGGTCAGCTTCAGGACCAGGCTGCAGACCCAGTGGGGAATAACCACCATGGTAGAGACAGGGTGCTTGGGCTCAGTCCATCCTGGTGCACTGGATGCCAAGGCAGGCTGATTTAAGACTCTAGCCCTGGGGGATAAGGCAGTGGACCACTTTACAGTTAACACTGGTGTCCCAAAGCCTTAGGCCCTGATAGTTTCTTCCTAGCTCATTCTGTGTTCCTGGATCTCTTGGGAGAGCTACTAGTTCAGATGTGGTTGAGGGGGGCAGAGCCAGTAAGAGGAGAGGCCCAGGTTCTGTCCAGAGGACTGTTTTCCTTCCCCATCCATGCAGGTAGTCAGGCAGCCAGGGAGCTGTTATGGCCACAGAGACAAAGGAGCAACCTTGGTCTGGTGAAGAGGGAAGCTGGGCTCTGGCAGGTAGAGGCTGAAGCATGCTTGTGTGCCCGAGTCCTGCTTGAATTAATTACCTGCTGGTATGGTTTGTGCGCTGTTCTCCCTTTATGTTATTTTAATTAACAGAGATTTCCTCCGAGCTAACCAGCTGCTGTGTAAGTTGTCAAACTGTCAACCCACACAGGATGAGTGCCAAGGGGACATGAAGTGTGGGAACTATCCATGGGCCCCCCATCTCCTTGCTGCATTTGAACTTCCCTCTAAACCTACTCCAGTAGTGACAAGGGGCTGAAAAATGTCAGGATCAGGAGCCTGGTTTTGAGTTCAGATGGACTTGGGTTTGGGCTTTGACTCTGTTACCAACTTGCTATGAGAATTTGAGCAAATCACTTAACCTCTCCGATCTAGTTTTCCTCTTCTGTCAAATGGGAAAAATGATACTCATCCTGTCCCAAGGGTTGTCGTAGCTGTGGTATCTTTCATGCTTCACCCAGTGCCTGTCATACCCAAGAAATAGGTCTTGTTATTAAGTCCATTTTCCTGCCCAGCATGGGGTTCCCTACAGTCCCTTTGTAAGTTTGTTATTTTAACTTTTACATAGAGGAAGTTATAACTAAGACATACCTGAGAGAGCGCCCATAGTTCTCATTATTAACTTTGTTTTTCTCTGTATTGGCAGTCCATGTTCCTAAGTTCCTAACTTTTCTAGGAGCTCTGCCTCCCATCAAATCATTAGGAAACTAAAAATCTCTTCCCCCAATTTCCTCCCTTCTCTAGCATGTGTGGACTTAGCATTCTCCTGAAGCTCTTAAGGTAGACATGCAGCTCAGTGAATACATGATTAATGGATGAATGTGGTTGAGAAGGCTTTAAGGAGGATGCATAGCTGAGTTGAACCTGAAGGATAGATACATCATTTAGGTAAAGGGAGGGTGGGGAGAACAGGGGGAGTATTCCTGGCAGAAATAACATTCTGCTCAAATGCATAAAGTCCGCTGGGCATGGTGGTGCATGCCTGTAGGCAGCAGCCTAGGAAGCCATGGCAGGGACCAGGGGCCAGGGGGCACACAGCAAGACCTAGTCCCAAAAAAATACAGCTGGGTGTGGTGGAGCACGCCTGTAATCCCAGCTACCTGGTAAACTGAGGCTGGGGATTGCTCACCCTGGGCAACATGAGCCTGTGGTTCCATAGGCAAAAATAGTGAGATCTAGTCTCAAAAAATAAAAATAAAAAAAATTCAAATGCCCAAAGTCAAGTTTGTTGTGGTGGAGTTGCTAAAAATAGTTGAACTGATCTGAAAAAGGTGAGAAGGCAGCAGTGGGGGGTGGGAGAGAGGAAGGACAGTCGGGGCACAGAGGCCCTTGTGGAGCCCTCTTTCAGAGTTTATGTCTTATTCTGTAGGTAAGGAGAAACTAATGAGAAACCTTTGTTGAAAATAATATCAGTAGATGTGTATTTTCAAAGGATAGCTAAGGTTACAGATAGTTAGAAAGGCAGGAGTGGATCTGGGGACTCAGGAAGGTCTTGTGTGAATTCAGATTGAAGCTGAGTGTCTTCATTAGGAAAGAAGAGAAACAGACAACTCTTAGAGCTGTGCAGGAGGCAGAAGCTACAAAATTAATATTGATTGGACATGGGAAGTTGAAGACTAGGGCAGAGGAAGAAGAGAGCAGTAAGGGGTGGCTAGACAGGGAAGAGGAAAACAAGACAACATCAAGCTTGCTAAGACAAACAGAAGGGAGAGAGAGCCAAGAAGGAGGGAGGAAATAATTAACAATACCCAGTGTTGCCAAGAGGTGCCAATGAACCAAGTGCCAGAGAACTAGATTTTGCTCTAGCTCAAAAGAGGTGACCCAAACCTTTGGAGGGCTGTTGTGTGGGGAGGTGGTATGCAGAAGGCATTGCAGTGATTTGGTTAATGAAAGGGTGATGAGAAGAGGAGAAAGTGGGTGGAGGCAACTTTTAATAAAATTGACTATGAGTGGAAAAAGGGAAAGACTGGTGGAGAAGGAAATGTAGATTAAACCAGTCTTCAAGATGGAAGAGATGAGTCTCCTTAGATGTGAAGGGAAGGATCTAGCAGAGGGCAAGGGACTGAAGATACAGGATATGGGAGAATAATTGAAGGAGGGGAAAAGGTTTTGTTTTAATTTATTCTATTTTATTTTATTTCTATTTCATTTTATTTTATTTGAGACTAGGTCTCGCTATGTTGCCGGGGGTAGTCCCAATCTGGGATCAGATCTAAGTAGTCCAGATCCCGGAACAGATCTGGAATCCCACGGACTCAGGCTATCCCCAGCCTCAGCCTCCCAGGTTAGCTGGGATTATAGTAGCCACCACACCCAGGCTACTTTTTTGAGACTAGGTCTTGCTATGTTGCCGGGGCAGGGTCTTGAACCCGCAGACTCAAGCGATTCCTAGCATTGGTCTCCCTTCCTAGGCTGGAAGAAAGGTTTTAGAGGAGGTGGGCAGGGCAGGTCACAGAGCATCAACTAGCAGTTAGCTCTGGGTATTGCTGGGGGGAGAGTGAGGTGGGAGGGGGGAGTAAGGATGGGAACAGTTTCTATTGTTGGAGTCCAGGAAGTTGAAAGGTCTCCATCTGACGGTCCTGATCTATTTGTATTTTTTGTAAAGAAAGAAATGAGATTATGTGCTGAGCATGAAGCCAGGAGGTGGTGGAGATGTGGGCTGCACATGAGGGTTTGAAGCAGCTGTTATGGGGAATCGCAGGGAAATGACTAGGGTGGATGAAAGGCCTATGTGCCAGGCTGAGGCCGTGATGAAAGAATAACAAACATGTGCTCCTCCCTGGATAAAGTTCTTCTTTTCTTTGAGCTAAAATTTTTCATTACCCAAGTGAGGGCAGATCTGTGCATTGTATACCTGCTGGGGAAGCAGCAGTGAGACAGGAGAGCAGAAAGGGGGCTTGGGACAGCTGGGTTTGTGCAGACATCCCACGAGATGTATTTCATAACTGTGGCTTTGGCCTAGGGGATGAGAGCTCTCCAAAGACAGGAACTGTGACCCAGAGTACCCACAGCTCTTGCTCAGGGTCACGCCAGGGAGTGAGCAGAGGCCTCTAGGCCACCCCTCCTTGCCTTGGCCCCAGACTGATTGTCTGTTGAAACAAAAGTTTTGGAGCAAAGCTGAAGGTTGGGGAAATCATTTATGGAGATGCCATCCTCAGCTCATGAATGTTGAGTCAATTCAGCTCTCCCACAGCGAGAAGACTCTCAGCTTAATTTTGTGTGGGCATGTGGGCCTCTGTGAGTGTGAATGTGTTTGTGTATGTGTATGAACACACATACCTGCACATAGGTGAACCAAGTGGTGTATGAGTGTGCTTGTCTCTGAGAGTATGTACATCAACTTGGACTTGTGGCGGGTATGTATGGGAATGGGTGGACTATATGAGTTAGCCCATAGATGTTTGTGTACATCCATGGGGGAGTATGTGAGTGTGTCTGAGGGGATTTGTGGACTTGTGTGAAGAACTATGCATTTGTCAAACAACATGAGTTTGTGTGAGTCTGTGTGTGTACGAGGTTGACATGTGAGAGCCTCTGTGTATTCATGGGCTTATGTGTGTGTGAGCTTGTTTGCCGGTGATACTAAATATTTTTTTATTCCCATATTTTTTTTATTGCCCATATTTTGACAGAACATTTAGAAATGATTTTCACTGGATCTTCCCAATCTTGTGAAGAGCATGGGATATTCAACAAAAATTCCGCATGCATTAATGATGTCTATTATGTGCCAGGTGGGTGTTGAAAGAGTAGATGTGAGTAAGGGGGTGGGAAAGAGGGTATATATGGTCATCTCAGTGTCAATAGTGTGCAAAGGAACCGGAACATATTACTTCACATCTCAGCACCCCCACATGTGTCTAATCAAAGGACAGTATTACCTGCCTGGAAAGATCCGGAGTTGGTCTGTGTTCTGCACATACAGTGAGAACAGGGGAGACTCAAAGAGAGTCTGGACACATGGAACTTTGGTCACTGCTTCCCTGTCCTGTACCCTCAACCTGCATCTTTACCTTCTTCCCAAGCTACAGCTTCTTCGTTAACCTATAAACACGCTAGAATTTTCTTCATTCCAAATTGGATCTCTCTCTCTAAGGCATGATTCAAATCCCTTTCTTTAAAGAATTCTTTAAATTCATTTTTAATTTGTTGTTTTTATTCCCCAATCCAAAATTCTTAAAAGAATGTTTAAATCCTTTAAAGAATAGTTCAATGGGTACATTTCTTCCCGTTTGGTCTCTCAACTCATATGGTTTGACTTCTGTTCCACAATGTTAGTTAACCATAAACGGAAATGCCACCCCTCTGGCCTCTCTCATCACAGGTCTAAACAACTGACATGCAGACCCCTGATTTTCTCCTGACACCCCTCCTCCCTTAGCATCTGTGAAGTCACTCTTTGTTTATAACTCTTCCTTCCTTGTGACAGCTTTCTTGGTCCTGTGCTCCTCTTTCACTTTACCCACACTTTAAATGCTGGGGTGGGATCTGATTGTTTTTTCATCAATAAATTTCATCTATGCCTAATTGATGTTCTTCCAACTCATGAATTGCTGTCTAGCCCAGATGTCTCACATTCATATTAAGTATGTTTACATCGTTATGTAACTATCACCTCCATCCAGCTCCAGAACATCTTGCAAAAATTCCCTTTATTCGCTAAGCAACAACTTCCCATTCCCCCCTCCTCCCAGCCCTCAGCAACCTCCATTTTGCATCCTGTTCCCATGGATTTGGCTTCTTACAGGGACTTCATATAAGTGGAATCAGACTTCCGCGGATTGACCGGTGTCCGCACCCTCCGCGGTCGCCAGGACCCACACGCACTGCACCGCCTCCACTCACCTTTCGAGGTCGAGTGGGGTGGAGCTGGGGTCAGGCCTGGGAGCTGCCGGGCCTGGCCAGCGGGCGGGCCCCACCGCACATCTAAGCCCTGTGAAGCGGGCACGTTGTGTGTGTGGGCGGTCAACCACAGTTCCCTCCGGGTTTGCCTCCACTCATGAGAGTCCCAACCAGGAATAAGTATCTCAAGACAATTATTCATCCACAGAAACTAAATGAGTGAGGTACTGGAGGAAACACCCTTAATATCGTGCCACCTGGGCAGGACTGAAGGGGAACAGGGCGAGCACCACCCAGCACTGAACTGGGAGAACAAACAAAATACGACGCCTACAATGCCACTGAGGAGCTGTGAACAGAAACCTGGCACAGAGACGCTGTCAATAAGGGCACTGCACACCCTCTTTGCGTAGAGGGAAGAGGCTGCCGAAAGCCGGGCACGGTGGCTCATACCTGTAAACTTCAGCCTATGAAGTGGTCGGGGCTAGGGGAATCGCGGTTCGAGTCCCACCTGGGGCCCATAGCGAGACCTAGTTCCAAAAAAATAGCTG
>PVHY01013457.1:0-41308 GCA_004024945.1 Uropsilus gracilis | reverse complement strand
CACCGAAAACAATTAAATATCTGGGAATAAACCCAACAAAACACATGAAAGAACTATACAAAGAAAACTTTAAAACACTGCTAAAAGAGATAGAGGAAGACATAAGGAAATGGAAAGGTATTCCCTGCTCATGGATTGGAAGAATTAACATCATCAAAATGACCATCCTTCTACAGATTCAATGCAATCCCCATAAAAATTCCAAAGACATTCTTTAAAGAGATAGAAAAACAATTACAAAAGTTCATATGAAATAACAAAAGACCTCAAATATCAAAAAAGCCTCCTAGCCCCAAAAAGAGAGAATGGAGACCTAACTATTCCAGACTTCAACTTATACTACAAAGCCATAATAATTAAAACAGCATGGTACTGGTACAACAACAGACAATCAGACCAATGGAACAGAATTGAGTGCCTGGAAATAAAAGTTGACCACACATGTATAGTCAACTAATTTTTGACAAAGGAGGGAAAAACTTACATTGGAACACAGATAGTCTCTTCAATAAATGGTGTTGGGGAAATTGGACTAAAACCTGCAAAAAAATGGACCAAGACAACATCCTCACACCATGCACAAAAACCAACTCAAAATGGATAAAAGACTTAAATGTCAGACCTGAAACCATAACATACATAGAAGAAAACCTGGGCAAAACCATCCATGAATTACAATTCAGAAATCCCTTTCGAGAAACATCTGCAGATGGCAAAAAAATGAAGGAAAACATAAACAGATGGGACTACATTAAAAAGCTTCTGTACAGCAAAAGAGACAACAGAAAAAACTAAAAGAAACCCATTGGAATGGGAAAAAAAATTTACCCTCCACAAGGGTGATAAGGGTTTAATAACAAAGATCCACAGGAACTTACAAAAACTAAACAAAAACAAAAAAGAAACCCAATAAAAAAATGGGGAGAAGAACTAAAAAGACACTTCTCCAAAGAGGAAATACAAATGGCCAACAGGCATTGAAAAATTGCTCAGCATCACTAGTAATTAGGGAAATGCAAATCAAAACCACAATGAGATACCACCTTACACCAGTGAGAATGGCCCACATCAAAAAAAAAACAGGCAATAACAAGTGCTGGCGTGGATGTGGAGAGAAAGGAACACTCTTACACTGCTGGTGGGAATGTAAACTGATTCAGCCACTGTGGAAAGCAGTGTGGAGGACCCTCAAACTAATGAAAATGGAACTACCATTTGATCCAGCAATCGCTCTTCTGGGAATCTACCCAAAGGAGACCTCAGTATGGTTACAAAGGGACACCTGTACTCTGATGTTTATTGCAGCACTATTTATAATTGCAAGGACATGGAAACAACCCAAATGTCCCAAAACAGATGAATGGATGAAAAATATGTATATATATATACACACAATGGTATACTGCTCATCAATTGAAAATGACAAATTAGATGAATTTATGATAACATGGACACACCTAGAAGAAATAATATTAGCAGAAACAAGTCAAAAAGATAAAGACAGACACCAAATGGTTTCACTATTATATGGGACTTGTGAAAGATAAACAAAAAGCTATGACGAAAAGTCAAAAAAAGCTAACAACCATATTGAAGTACACAACTCGGGGTGGGGGGCGGGACAGAGGGAGAATGGTCAGGGAGGGAGGGGGGTTAATCCTGGGGATTACAAAGATGTGAAATTTACATATAAATAAATTATTTGCTTATTATTAAAAAATTAAAACTGTCACACACAAACTAAAAAATAAATAAATAAATAAAATAGATGTGTAATTAAGTCTTACTGCCATGTGGCAGCACCAAATTTTTTTCTTCCTGTTTGTTATTCAGACATCCCTGAAACTGCCAGTACTTACTGAAATCACACCCTAATTTCACCAACAACCTGTAAAACTGGACAAATTTTTAATAGTATTATTGCCAGTTTAAAATTAGAAATAAAAACTTAGATCTTAATGTCTGTTTACAGGATGAGGCTTCTTCAGTCCTTCACTGGCAGAGAACAGTGACCCTAATGTGCAGTGTTGTCCATTAACTCAGGAGTGAGAACTGACTACCAGTTTTACACAGACTTGCGGCATCAGGTAGCAGCTTCACAGCACAAATAGACCCATGGGGTTGACTATGCTACATTAATTCCTTCTTGTCCTACTCTTGACCTAGTTACACATCACTGTGGAACATTTGTGGAACACCACAAATAATCTGTGTCTTCTTAGTAGTAAGTCATGACCAGGAGTTTGTGGGAGGTCAGAAGCTACTACTGTTTTGCATATGTGTGAAAGTGTGCATGTGTGTGTGTTCGTGCAAGGATGCCTGAGTGTGCAGTTCCACACCCTGCTATTCTGCTACTTAGTGATAAAGTCTGATGTCATTAAATAATAATTACATCTGAAAGGTTGGGTGAGAAATATGTACTCAATTACAGTTCCATATTGTGAACAAAGGGCAAGGAGAAAAAAATCCATTAGTTATGGAAGTTTGAGATAATAAAGAAACAACTAGAACATTAGACTCAGGATGAGAAACTCTGCGAAAGGCCACCTGTTATTAATCTTCACAGTAGGTACTGAATTCCAAGTAAATTAGTCCTAGATGGAACATCTTTAAGAGTGATTTCTCACTCTCTTAAAAAGTGAAGCTATTTTCCTTTGCATATATTTTAAACACTTAAATTTATCAAAATTTAATAACCAGAGTTTCATAACAAACATATGACAAAAAATAGCATAATTAAGGTCAGCTACCATTAAAACATGTTCATTCAAATAGCACTAGTGATTTGAATAGAAATAGAACACTATCACAGCTACAATAATTATCTGAATATCTTCATATATGTATTTGCATTATATTCAACTCTGAATCTTTCAGTCATTACAAGTAGCTATGCTAAGGCCAGGTGAGCTGAAATACAAATGCTGCCACTGAAGGAGCACCGATGGGTGTTCCCAACACCTCAGCATCTGATTCCAGCTTGGCCACTAAACTATCTTCTGACCACGAGTTCCTTTCATGCTCTAAAATGTTATGTCTTCCAAGGATCAGGTAAATTGTAGAACCAAAAAATGGCAAGGGGATTACTTCATTCATGTTTTCTCCATCCTTTTGTTCCACACAGTTGACCACATATTAGGGTCTGTGCCAGGAACAGGAAAAGAATGAATTTAGGAATTGGCACACACTGTCCCAGACCTTGGGAAGCCCAGCTCAGCCCATTAAAAACAGGTCACTCCAACAAAGAGTGTGACAAGGATCTGATAAGAGCTGGTACAAATTGTAACAGAACATGGAAGAAGAGGAATGTTGATATCCACTCAAATCTCCTGCAGCATCTACTTCAGTTAGAGATCCATAATTATTTAATGCCTGACTATCCCTTTTGCTAATAACACTCAAGGTTTTTCTTGCATTGCCTACCATCCCTAACTCTCCCCCAAAATAAAAAATAAAGAAAGAGTAGAAGCAAAGTGAGAAAAAAGGTGGGTATGTCAGGTAAAAGAGATGAACTGTATGTAATGAATGAATTGATTGAACTTTTGGTAGTAAACTTAATGTCATAGATACAATAATACAATGCAATGCTATCTCAAAAATTTTTAGAAATATACAAAATAAGGAAATTTTTAGAAAAATAAAAGCTATGACTAAAAAACTAAAGCAACAGCGTCAAACAAAAAATTCTTGTGTTTTTAGATTTCCAATGAAATTTTCATTTATTTCAACAATTCTACAGCCATGCCTCCTCTACTTCCCCTCCCAAGTTCCAGCACATTTATCCAATAAACCAAAGGCTGCAGGCAACAACTTCCAAGAAACCATTAGGACCATTTATTGATAGCAGAAAAGACTGAGAACAATGGGTAAGTCACAGCTTAGTTTCCTGTGGAAGTCCGGGCAGACATGACCCTAAAGCCACCTGAGTTACCTCAAAAGGAAGCTTGAGTGGAGTTGTTTGCGCCACAATTTCCTGACTGCCCAGCTCTTGGCAGTATAAGACTAGAGGGCATGGCAGCCAGGGCCACTCGTGACGACCCCACAGCTGAGGAGAGGAGCATGAAGGACCACAGGCTGCTCTCTGGGGCTGGAGAGGAGTCAGAACTGCAATCTGGGTTTCTGTTCCCTCTGCTTCCCTCCAAATCACAGAGAAGCAGACTTTGGACTACTCTTTCTACCTTCCAGATCCATACATTCTCAATTTTGTATTTCATCTGATACTCGTTTTAACCATTATATTAAAATCAAAGTATGCACTGTGTTGTTTATGAGGGAAGGATGGGGTGGAGATGGAATTTGGCACTCAAGAGTTTTTCCTGTCCATGAGGTGCCTCTTTGCTCCAGCTTTTCCAAGACAGGTCTGATTTCTGTGCTCAGTGCAGAGTCTGCTGCTGCTGGCCTCCCAGTCCTGGAGGCCCTGGTAATGAGGTTGGGCTCTGATGTAATATGTATAGTCCTTCAAAGAAGATCAAGCTGAAGAAGAGGAAATCTGAACAGGAGGTGAGAAAGAGCTAGGCAGCATATTTTCATGTACAAAAAGCAAGCTTGAAATGGAGTTTGAGGAAAAGTTAAATTAAGTTTCACTGTATAAACGCTCAAATACATCAACTCAATTATTATTATCTTTCCCTGCCATTTTAAGGCTTCTTTCAAGGTTTCTTGAAGAACAAACTTAGTTTTCAAAATGAATTTTCATGCGATGACTGACACTGTCATCCTAGAAGCAACATTAATAAAAAGGATCTTTGTTTCCTGGCAGCAAAGGAATCCAGAGTATTATTTTTTAACACTATAAAATTCACTGAAAATCAGGTAGGAGAAGGATTATAGTGGTAGTGATAATGGACTTCACACTTTTTGTTAATATATACTTTAACAATTTAGTTATAAATAGTAAAATAAATCTAAATATCATTAAAAATTAAGTTTTACCACTGATGAAGGAATGCTACGGTTTTTGTGATTAGGTGCATGCCGGCAGAAAAGGAAAAAATTTAGGTGGAAAGTCAGATATTTTGAGCTACCTCAAGAACTGTGGCAAAAAAGATTTGGCACAAAGGTTTAAGATACACTTGAAGTTTACATTAATTTAAAAATCAGGAGGAACAATGTTAAAGCTACTTTTAAGAATTTCAAAAGGATTGATTTCTTCTTAATTTTTTTTTGGAGAGTATTTAACATGTTTAAATGAAAAAAGCATATGCACATAACAAAAAAGATGATTGATATCATAAAAAATCAACAGGGAGACAAGTTTGCTTAATTCATGAAATCCTTCAATCCTTGAATGAATTCAAAATTTCATTACCAAACCTTGAGTAGATTGTGATGGAGTTGGGCTTGACCAAAAATAAAGTTTTAGTTAAAAAAATGAAAAAATTAATATACTCCTATAAGATATACAATGGAAACCTTGTACCACAATTAAAAACAAAGAAATAATAAAGGAAGCAACATCCAAACCCTCTTCTTCTGAATTCTACTAAGAGGGAAAATACCAAGGATCCCAACAACTGCAATCTAGAAACAAAGGTTTAATATGTTTCCATAACACAAGAGCTGACAACAAGAAAGGATATTACCTTTGGAAGAGAGCCCAGATCTCTCAAGTCAGATATAACCCATCTTGGATCCCAAGTCCAAGCTGTAATCTGTAACTACTCCAATCAAAGATTCAAAAGTTTTATTATTTTATTAAATTAATTCATGATATCACACCAAACACATTTTTATGACTTCTAAGAAATTAGGATGTAGATCTTATTTCAGATAATCACACTGTAATGGAATAAAAGGGCAGTGATAGCTAGAAATTATAAGCATAATTATAAGCAGAGAACAGAGGGGGTAGAGAGTGAAATGATTTGTTAGGCAAATCCTGATATTATAGATTCATCTTTTTTTCATACTTCACAAAGAACCCTGACTAAAAACAATCCTCATGACAGTTCTGTGCCACGGGTAGTGCATACATTTGGTGCTAATTTTAGGAATAAAGAAGGACTCAGAGTTCACAGGCTGGCTGGAGGTCATGCAATGCTATGCAACATGGCCTGCACACAAACACCATGCTTCTGGTCAAGTTGGGAGTGCTTTCATCGAGTAATGCCTCTTTTCTAAAAGATTAAGTTGCATTAATTATTTACATAAAAGAGACATGATTCCAATTACTGTAAGTAAAACTTCACAGATCAGTCATACAAAGATTTCTATAAACATCCTCTAGTCTCCTCCCACCTGACTTCCCAGAGTACCACTGGGGGGCTTCCCAGGATGACCCATTAACTTTCTTTTCAAAAACTTTCTGCACACTTACTTCCTCCAAGCCTCATTCCCAGTGACTGATCTCATATACAAATCCAATCATAAAGTCACTTCATTAAAAATTCTACTAGTTCAATAATTTAGTTAAAAAAAATGAAACATTATTCCAGGGCCTAATAAATCAACCCTGAAACAGCAAGTATTTAAGATCACAAGGGACAGTTTTTGTCCTGAAGAGGAGGGTGGGAGAAGGCACAAGGCCAAAGGTAGTTCTCCAGAGAAGTGGATTATCCCCTTGGAGGATGAAGGGATAAAGAAGAGAGGGAGCAAGTGTGTGACAATGTGAGTGTTATATGAGTGGGAATGAATAGTCAGTGAGTTGAGTACTTCTGAATGTGTGCATGTATCAATGAGCTGCAAGAAAACATGTGTTTGTAAATGAATGAATGTGAGTCTAAGAGTGTGAGTGTGTGTGGGGGGCAGTGGGAGGAAGGGAATAGTTAAAAAGAGGTAAGAAAAGAGAAGATTCCTTGCATAGACAGCTTGCAAAGAAACCTGACACATACTTGGTGCAAGTGTCCATTGAGAGGATTTTCGCAAAAGGATAGCTTGGGGGTTCAGCACTCAGGAATCAGGGACACCTTTCATGGAAGATGAAGTCTGTATCTATCTATATTTATCCTGAGGGCAGTCCCATCAAGTGGGAGAGTGAAAGATCCCTGCAGCCACCAGAATGAAGCACAATAAAATTGCTAAGAAACACAGAAATATGAGTGAAGGCAGGGTTTGGAAGGGCACGAAAAGGAGAAAATGGGGAGTACTTAGGGGGTCTCTGAGAAGTGAGAAACAGGATACATTTTCAAAGGAGTACAGGTATGTAAGATTATAGGGGGCTCCTGATGGAAACTGAATGTATAGCAATGTTTTCTTGCAAACAGTGTGAAAATTCTCTTCCTATTTAAACAAATATCATTGATTCAAGGGCAAAGGTAGGGTATTCTTTTATACTTTTGTGCTATATGGAAGGGTCATGGTATTTAACTTTTATTTAGGGATGAAAATATAAATTAAAAACCCTTGTTCTGGAATGGCTGACTAGTTAAAAGGAGGCTTTAGACCTTTAGCTTCTTATCTATAAAAGTTTCAGTGATAATTACTTCTGCTTGCAAAAAAAAGATAAGGTTCAATTCAATAAACATTTATTGCACACTTAATTAGGTTTGAGGTACTGAATAGTATTCAAAAACTAAATTATGAAAATCATTTTACTATAATTTTGCATTTCCTAATACATTTACATACATTTTACATAATGATTAGCCTTGCAAAAAGCTCACTTTCAGCATTAAATAGGTAAATCTAATTAATAGTCGAGTCCTGATCAAACCTCACTTATATTGTATGTATGTTTTAAAATGTATTTACCAGGATGACCACTGTTTTCAGCTCTTTTGTTTATCTTTGGATTTTCTTGCCTCTTTTCTATGGTGGAACTAAGCTGCCTGCCAGCCTCCTGACTGGCCATTTCCTACTTCTCCTTTGGGTATCAACTTAAATATCACATCCTTATTCCCTTGTTGAGATTTCAGCCACCTGCTACGCATTGTAAGAATGCCCTGGGCTATCTTATTTAGATTGGATCATTATGCTAACAAAATGACTTGAACAAAAAGTGCTCAATGTATATTTGGTAAATGCAAAAAGAATGGATGAAGAATAGCCAACTGTCAACCCTAAACTTCCCTATAGTGTTGCTTGGTGTTGTAAAGGACAAGACTTTTAGAAAGATACTAATAAGTGTAGTTTGCTCCTACCACTTCCTGTTGTGCAGAAAACACTCATTGAACCTTGGACAGGAAAATACATTCAGGTAAAAGTGAAGATGTGGAAGACCTGGGGCATGAAGACAAATTAAAATGGAATATGGTGAAATGAAAAATGCTAGAATCCCTCCCTATCCTTTTGCTATTTCACAGGTTAAGGAATTCAGTACTAATTTAATAAAGTGACTGAAAACTAAACACAGTAACAGTCACAAGCATAACATAAAAATGTACTTAATGAGACAAGCTTTGTTGAAATAGAAGGCATATCTGCATTTACATGTGCTATTGATGTTCATATCAAAATAATTATATTGTACATATATATAAGTGTTGGTGAATAATATGTCATCAGGAAGAAGAGGACAGAAAGCATCATGACATAACTGTGCCTCAACCTCCACTTCCACTCCCTAGAAAAGAAACAGGGTCAGGAATTTCTGAAATGTGAAGTGGGCAGATCCCTTTGGGTTGCTAAGTCAATACATGGAGTTAGCTTTCATTTGCAGTCCCATAGTAGACTTAATCAGTCTTTTAGAATTTGTAATCATTTCTCATGTATATATGTGATTTTAACACTTTTAAAAAGTCAAAGGGAAGCGGCTATAGCCAAATCAATTAGTCTTTGCCAAAATTTCCAATGTCCTCTCTCCCAAAGGCTATTAATCTTAGCACGGAATCTTTCTAGAAATTCATCCCTTAAACTCTCTGGGATCAATAATTGTGATTAGAAAACTCAGCAGAGAGTAAATGGCATAGCAGCATGAAGATTCATAACTAAGCGGACATATTGTTCAACTGAAGGCATTTGCAAGCTTTTGGTGCTCTGGTTTTACACTTTTAAATTAGAACTCTACCTAAAAAGAAAAGCTCAGGATGAGATGGGTTCACAAATGAATTCTACCAAACATTCAAGGATGAAATAATTCCTGTACTATTAAAAATTGAGAAAGAAGGAAAACTATCAAATGCATTCTATGAAGTCAATATTACACTAATATCAAACCAAACAGAGATAGCACAAAGAAAGAAAACTTTAGGCCAATGTCCCTAAATGGACACAGATGCAAAAATTCTAAATAAAAAACTGGCAAATCGAAACCAAAAATGCATTAAAAAGATTATTCACCTCAACCAAGTGGGATTCATCCCAGGGGCACAGGGATGGTTCATCATCTGAAATCAATCATCATAATCCACTGCATCAACAAGGAGAAAACCAAAAGCCATATGATCATATCAACAGATGCAGAAAAACACATTTGATAAAGACAGCATCTATTCACAATGAAAGCCCTTGAAAAAATTGGAATAAAAGGAACAGATCTAAATACAATCAAAACCCCCTATAACAAACCCAAGGCAAACATCAACCTTAATGGGGAAATCTGAAATCATTTCATGTAAGATCTGGAACCAGGCAGGGATGCCCATTCTCACCACTACTTTTCAACATAGTACTGGGAGTTCTAGCTAGGAGAGTAAGAAAAGAGAAAGACATAATAGGAATACAAATAGAAAAGAAGAAATAAAACTATCACTATATGCAGATGATATGATATTTTATGTAAAGAACCCAAAAAATCCACAGAAAAGCTAATCAGTTCAGCAAGGTAGATGGATACAAAATCAACACATAAAAATCAGTGCATTTCTTATATACAAAAAATCAGTCAGAAGAAGAAGAAATAAAAAAGCACACTCTACTTACCATGACATAAAAAAAAATACCTGGGAATATACTTAACAAAAGAAGTGAAAGATCTATAAAAAAATATTGTTAAAAGAAATAGAAGAAGACATAAAAACAGACATTCCCTGCTCATGGATTGGAAGAAGAAAATTATTAAAATAGTCATCCAACTAAAAGCAATCTACAATTTCAATACAATTGCAATAAAAATTCCAATGACATTTTTTAAGTGACAGAATAAAAATTACTGAAATTCATATATAATAACAAAAGTTTCTAAATACCCAAAACCCTCTTGATCAACAACAGAGAGAATGGAGGTTTTATAATCTCAACTTCAAACTATATTACAAAGCCATAATAATTAAAATAGCATGATACTGGAACAAAAACAGACAATCAGAACAATGGAACAGAATTGAGTGTATAGAAATAAAGCTACACATATCCGGCCAACTAATTTTTGACAAAAGGGCAAAAGACATACACTGGTACAAGAAATAGTCTCTTTAATAAATGGTGCTGGGAAAATTAGACCACAACATGCAAAAAAAAAGAACCAAACAACACACTCACATTATATAAAAAAAAAACTCAAAGTGGATAAAAGACTTGGATGTAAGACCTGAAACCATAAAATACATATAGAGGAAATTTTCAGCAAAACACTCCAAGACTTACACTTCAGAAACCCCTTTTAGGACACATCTACAATGGCAAAAAAAAAATGCAGGAAAATATAAACAGCTAGGACTACATCACACTAAAAAGGTTCTGTACAGTAAGGGACAATAGCCAAAAGAAAAGAAACTCAACCAAATGGGAGAAAATTTTTACCCTCCATACAAGTGATAAGGGTCTGATAACAAAGGTATAGAAAGAACGCACACAACTTAACAAAAACAAAGCAAAAAGCCCAGTCAAAAAACAGAGAGAACTAAAAAGACACTTCTCCAAAGAGGAAATACAAATGACCAACAGACATATGAAAAAATGCTCACCATCACTAACAAACAGCGAAATGCAAATCAAAACCACAATGAGATACGATGTTACACCAGTTATGAATGGCCCATATCAAATAAATGGGCAACTACAAGTGCCGGTAGGGATGTAGAGAGAAAGGGACATTCTTACACTGCAGGTGGGATTGCAAACTGATCTAGTCACTATGGAAAGCAGTGTGGAGGACCCTCAAATTACTGAAAATAGAACTGCCATTAGATCCAGGGATCCCACTTTTGCAAATTTACCCAAAAGATACAAAAACACTAATTCAAAAGGACACCAGCACTCAGATGTATACTGTAGCACTATTTACAATGGCTAAGATATGGAAACAACACAAATGCCCCCAAACTGATGAATGGTTGAAAAAGATGTGGTATATTTACACAATGGAATATTAGTTGCAGTCAAAACTTACAACTATGAAGTATTTGTGATAACATGGATGAATCTAGAGGACATTATATTAGCAGAAATAAGGCAGAAAGAAAAAGACAGAAACTATATGATCTCACCAATAGATGGGATGTAGGAATGACAGGCAAAAGGCCAGGAAAAACCCAGGGTAAGCTGACATCAGAGAGGGGTCAGACTGTTGGGGAGGAACTTGGGGAAGGGAGAGATTGGAGAAGGAAGGAGCACAAAAAGATCAAGATGAAACCTTGTGGGTTATGCAATGGAGTGAGAACCCCAGGGAACGCAGTGCTATTACATATATATACATACATATTATACACACATATACATAATAAGATGATTAATAAAAATTATTCCACTGTTAACATTTACAGGTGGTCCACATAGATGTGGAGAATCAGTGTGCAACTTTTGTCAATGGAAAATAGACTAACTTGATTATATTGTCTTCACCATCACCAGCAGCTGCTGGACTGCTGCAGTTTGGTGGGGGACACTGAACACTACTAGCTGTCATCTCCAAAGAAGCTGTCATACATAAAATAAGGCCCTAGTGTGAGTAACACAGTCCTTCCTGTAACCTGTCATCTTCATCTCAGATGTCTTTTCAGAGACAATAGGGGTTTATATGGATACCCAGAGGATGGTAAAATAGTATGGGTCTTCCCTGGCCCCAATAAGCATCATTGTTACTGACCCAAGTCACAAAAATTTCTTAAGTGTACTGATGGCAATTCATTTGCATTACAGCTTTTTTTTTTAAGACTAGGTCTCGTTTTGTTGCCTGGGTTACCACGGACTCAAGCAATCCCCAGCCTCAGCCTCCCAGGTAGCTAGGATTGCAGGCATGTGCCACCACCACACCTAGCTATTTTTTGAGACTAGGTCTTGCTATGTTGCCCTGGGCAGGTCTAGAACCTGTGGACTCAAGTGATTTCTAGCCTTGGCCTCGCAATTAGTAAGCTACAATTAAAGGCATGCACCACCATGCCCAGTCTTGCACTCTAGCTTTCAACAAGCAAAGACCCCTGATCCTTACCTTTTTTCTGCTTACCTAAATAAATCTCTTGAAAAACAATTCTGTCTAAAGACAAAAAACGTACACTCCTTGGTAAGTGAGGAAAAAATGGCCACACAGCAATCATTGAGTACTCTCAATGGCAGGTGGCACTCTGTCAGTTGCACTGCCCATATTATTTCTGGTTTATAGGATGTCCTATGCTATCATGTAGCCTCTATCTCAACTCCTTGTGGAGATGCCAACCATTACTCCTCAGCTCTTTTCCAAGTGTAGTTGATCCATTGCTGATGTTGATCTGCTGCTACCACCCACCATCACGGATTGATGACAAGCTGGAACTTAGAACTGGGTTTAACTCCAAGAAGTATGTTCTTTCCCTAGGTAATGGAACTCACTTTAAAAGTTAGGTCTACAATATATGTGATGCATAAAGCAGAGTAGTTATATTTCTTTCACACATCAAAGGAAGAGTGATGCTGCCTGTCTAAGAGACTGTGGTATGGCATCTAACACTTCTGGTATGGCATCTAACACTTCTGTGTATTTTAGAAATGTATACTTACAATTATTAATTAATGATGGACCAGGCAGTTTCTGATTAATTTAGATGAGAGTATTAGTTTGCATCTATATATTCTACATTCATCTATAAAGATTAAATTAAAAAAGCTACATTTATCTTACAGAATCTTTTCTTAAACTAAATTTTGTATTGTGAGGTTTTACATCAGGTTTTTTAAAAAATAATATTGTCATTTAAGGAAGAAAGCAAATAAAGGTATAAATGATAGCAAATGTTTCCAGACATTATTTAACTGGTTCCTCTGAGTCAGGATCCAACTCTGGGACAAAAAATTTTGATTGATTGAAAAAAAATTTCTGGAATCTGGGGAGTAAATTGTAACATAACTTAAAATGGCACTTGAATCAGAGCTATCTTTCTTTCAAGAATGTGGTAGATGATTAGATTTTTCAAGGCTGAAACAGACATTAAAATTACTTGAACCAAGTTACATGTTTCACTGACTTCATTGAATGGTCAAATTATAAATTCTACTTTTAGAGTGGTTATAAACAGAGTATCAGTCTCCATTTTCTTGATGGCTGAGCTTATTTAGCAGAGCTAAAAATAAGCATAATTATCTAATAATTCTGGGGTTAACAGGGTAACACCCAGCCTTTTTTAAGAGTTGTACAGAATAATTCTGGGGTTAACAGGGTAACACCCAGCCTTTTTTAAGAGTTGTACAGAATTAGAAATATTCATTACCAACTTATAGCAGCAATTCCTAAAAATTGGCAAATGCATAAATAAGTAGCCAGATGTAATTAAATTAAAAAATGAAGCAGAAATATCAGAATTTATAGGAATTTTCTTTATGACTTTTTTTGGATAGAGGCATTTGTTCAATCCTTTTTGTTAATGTAAAGTTAGATTTTTAAACTAGAGTTGAGTAAAATGACACATTAAAAGGAAAGTTATAGGGTCAGGGCTGGTTAGATGAAAAGAAATATCACAAACCACTTACTGATATTCTCCAAAGAGTGTTAGAAAAAGAAAAACAAACAAACAAAACCACACATAGCACTTACTATGTTTGAAGTATTGTTTCAATGTTTTCAAAAAGATATTCTCATTTAATTCTCACAAGATCCTACTATATAGATTTGTTTAGTGGTTTCTTGCATGAGGGAGAAGAGAATGGGATGTCTAAGAAGGTATTATTAAAGAATGAACATGTATTTCCAACAATAACTGAATTGCTGCTGTTTAATTTTTTTTAAACCCATCTGGTTCATAGTTCATACCAAACTACTAAATCATAATCACTTGAAATTCCCAATATTGGAATTTCTTAAAATAAAATGTATGATTATATCGTCTCTGCCATGAATAATAATGATATCCTTCCCCGCTTTTATAGTCAAAAGATGTTTCCCTGTCCATCTGAGGTGATAGGCTTCACAAATTCCCTGACACACTCATGTTGAGTCCCATTAACAGAGTGTGCTGTGCGATGACAAGGTGGGCAGAGTGCAGGCAGACCGAACACAAGGTAACTGGATCCCTTTAGTCATAAAACTTCAAGATTAAAGTAAACATTTTAAAGAAGTATAACAAATATTGAAATAAATGCAATTGCCTTGCTACCTATTTATCCTCAATGAATAAAACCTTGTCATTTGCTTTTGTTCTAAGACCACAGCATGGATCTTTCAAAGAACAAGAAGTTCAATAATGAAAAAAAAAATAGCATCCTTTAATCCACTCCTAATTTTCATCTAATTTGTTGCAAAGGAATTTTGAATGAGTAGCTTGAGAAAATCAGGAAATATCAGAATTTAACATGACATAACGGTGGGAGAACTTTGGGTAATACATTAAATATAGCATCCTTTAATCCACTCCTAATTTTCATCTAATTTGTTGCAAAAGAATATTGAATGAGTAGCTTGAGAAAATCAGGAAATATCAGAAGTTAACATGACATAACGGTGGGAGAACTTTGGATAATACATTAAAAATATGTATATATGTAAATAATAAAAATTAAAAAATAAACAAAAATGAGGTTTCACATCTATGCATATTTTCTTAGTTCACATATAAAGCAAAGCAGGATAAAGAAAAAAATGATCGAGAGTAGTAAAAGACAATAACATACATTTGCAAGGTTTACCACACTAAGGAACTGATGGTAAAAATCAATTTTATATAAATATACACATATTATAAGAAATAAATCATTGATTTATATATGAAACTGAAGTTATATGAAATAACTTGTCATTAAGAATCACAAAAATTGTTGAAGTCAGTTTTTGATTTGGTTGCCAAGGGGGAAAAATATGGAATCGCTCAGCTTAATAACACCAATATAAACTAAGATTTCATTTTTTAACTTTTTAAGAATTCTTAGTGAGTTTTTAAAAATAAATTTATTTTTGAAGTATCACTGGCTTACAATACCATAGGTTAGGGTCATGTCTTTTCTGATCTGTTAACATACCACACACACCACCACAAAGGCACCCATAACCTCCAACATTTCCATTGGGTTCTTTCCCCCTTTGTTTCTGGTAGCCTGAATTTTACAGGCAGATTTCTGGAAATTGTTTTAGTTTGGTTTTGTCTGATCCTTTGTTTTGTTTCTCTGTATTCTACGTATGAGTTTCTCTGTATTCTACCAGGTATTTGTTTCCTTCTTGTTTACTTCACTTAGCATTAATCTCTCCATGTTTAACCCATGTTGTCACAGATAGCAGATAGCAAGAGTTCATCTTTTTAATAATGGCATAAGATTTCATTGAGTGAGTCTTCTTTATCCAGTCACATGTCCTTGGGTACTTAGATTGTTTCCATAACCTGACTATAGTAAACAGTGTTATGCTGACCACATAAATGTATATATTCCTTTGAATTAGTGTTTTGGCATCTTTTGGATAATGCCAGAGGGGAATACATTTTCAATATTTTGAGAAAACTCCATGTTTCTTTCCATAGGAACTGGACATTTTCATCAACAGTGTACCTGGTTTCTGGTCTTTTTCATCTGGGTCATTTACACTTTATCATAGGTGTTTTGGATGAATAAAATATCAATGTTTGCTCATTAGTGACAGGAAATGTTTCCTATTTGATCTAAAATTTAACTTATTTACTAGTATACATATTTTATAAAGGTATAGCTTCCATTCTCTATGTCCTCATTTCTTTTACATTAATTAAGCAGTTAATGAAGCTCCTATTTGTGTTTTAAGACTTTGACTCTGATTTTTAGCAAAGGAGTTACTCACAGATTTGTTTTTAAAATATAAATGCTGAAGAAGTATTTAATTGCAAGGGCAGTCAGAGTATAATAGGTTACCAAAAAACAATAAAAGCACAACATTAAAATAATTGGGGTCCATTTACTAGAAGAACAAAGTTGCTGTCATAATTTAAAATTATATCCATGTACTTAGGAATCAGTTTTAATATTTCAGTTTGATATTATTATGTCTACCTCTTACTTCATGAGCAGGACAGCATAATAAATATTTTCCCCACTCAATAGCTCCTCTTAAATGAATGAACCAAAGAATAATTTGGTAATCTTTAAAATTCTTACTTAAACAGATATTGGAAAGTCTAATTAACATATGAAGCACTGAAATGTAATTAAAAAATACATAACTCCACCACATTTTGTACAAATTAAAGCAACAATGACCAATGAATAAAAATGAGTTCATTTGAAAATACCTAGGATCAAAATGTGATTGTATCTCAAGCTATAGATTTTTATAAGGTATAAAATATCATTAATAAGGGATATCACAAATATATTTTATATATAGTATATGTATTATAAGTAAAGTCAGAGTTTCAACTGTGCAAAACCACAACAATTTGCATATAAACCACTATTTAGAACTGCTCTTTTACTTGAAAATTATAAGGAGTGTCTGTTTTGGGTTGTATTTGCATGAGGTAAACAGTGGAGTGGAGACAGGAGAGAAATGGGCCAATTCAAAATAAGTAAAAGAAAATTAAGATTTTCCCTATCTTAAAAAAAGCAAAACATGTATCTAGGAACAGACATTAAAATTCTGTCAAGGTACCAGTTTTATGGGTTGGTATGAAGGAATTTGTGTTCTTTCTGGCCAACACAGAATTTAAATAATTTTATGTGACAGCTGATGTATTGATCAATAAAAAACAAGAATCATTTACATTGTGAGTTTGTGCAATTTCAAGAATCTGCATTAACTAAGCCAAGTGTTTGTAGTGGAATCAATACACAACCACCTTACTTACTGAAGTGCATAAATGAAATATGACTGAAATTTCAAAGCTAATGAATATGGGTTAAAGAAAAATCAAATCAATGGAAAGAATGGGTTTTGGAATTCACAGTGGAAAGAATGGTTTTGGAAATCACACAATGACAGTATTTTTGAACACATAATGCTGTTCAAGATCCAGGGAAGCAAACAGATGTTCACTCCATTTCCCCTTTCTTCTAGTACTTATCTTATCATTTGGGAAAAGCTTCCTTGCATAGCAGTTTGATTACATGTGTATTTTGCAAATTTCCAGATGTGTTCAAATGTTTTAATTTACATTATAGCTTTACATTTTAGGACCCTATGATTCCCTAATCAGAGTTCTTATTTCTTGAAACATTAAGTGAAATTGAAATTTTTATATGCTCCATTTAGTTGGAGAGCATTTGAACTTTTCTCTTTCTCTCTCTCTTTTTTTAAATCAAACTAGTCTTTTAAAATATATTGGCTTCAACTTACTCAATAGATAATCAACCTCATTATGTTATATTATAATAATGTATCCCTTGGGGAGAATATTTACTTTTTTACCAAAAAAAAATTCTTTTGAGAGGTAGGTTAGCTAATTTTCTCTATCAAATTTTTGTCATAAAAATTTACCCACTTAAGCCAAGCATCCTTCCAATATGGGTGGTTTTTGTAGTAGACTTCCCTAGAATGCTACTGAAGTGTCCCAGAAGATCTGATCTTGAGTCTAGCATTATGAATTTAGATGAAATGATATAAATATTAAATTTATTAATTTCAAGATATTAACACCACAGAAAGGGAGATAAAAGTAGAATGAAAAGTGACCGTGTGAAGTCAAGGAACATTCAATCAATATCAAGATGACATTTAATCAAACAGAGCAGTACTACACTTGGAAGATAGGTCAGTAAGACAAGTGGGAAAATGGATGTGGCAACAGAATCCAAAATATTAGCAGAATTAGAGAGCTGGGGCTGATAAAATGGTGTAAGACCTGTGGAGAAAACCATGTATTTTGAACCCTCTGACAAGCATTTGAGTATAAGTTTTTGTAGACAGGAGAAGAGGCAACCTGAGGATATCTGCAATGAACCAGGCAGTAAGACACCAACATCTCCAAAATCAGTGGAAATAGGTAAAAGCCATCAACAAGTAAACAGCACTTTAGCAAAATGTCTGAGAGAAAGCAGGGACAGTAGTTTTGATTACAAGTGACACTTTAAAAAGATAAAGGAAGGAGGCTAACATAAATTCCCAAGAGATGTTATTTGGAAATTTAGACAGAGAACTGTACAAAGATGGATAGAAATTTCACTGAATGAGTTTGAAGAAAAACTGCAGCAAGTACAGGGAATGTACGAAAGGAGTTTATATACGAACAAAGAGGAATAGGGACTCAATGGATGTTTTGGTGAAATGATTAGAATTTTTTAAATATTAAATAATTTATTTATATATAAATTTCATATATTTGTGATCTCTGGGGTTCACCACCACCCCCTCCCGACTGTTCCCACCCTGCCCGCCCTCTCCCCCCAGTTGTGTGCTTTAATTTGGTTGTTAGCTTGTTTTGACTTTTATTCATGGCTTTTTATCTTTCCCATGTCCCATATAATAGTGAAACCATTTAGTTTCTGTCTTTCTTTTTGACTTGTTTATGCTAATATGACTTATGATAACATGGATGGACTTAGAAGAAATGATTAGAATTTTAGCTTCTTTCCATTTGGAGGTACCAGGAATCCCATTTACAATTGCATTTTATTGTGTTGCTTCTGCAGAAGAACCCTGACTCCTGACCAGCAGTAATGGGCTGAGTACGGTCACACGTCACACTGAACTGAAAAACATGCAGTTTCCAAGGCTATGGACAGAGGATCAATTTTTCATTTAATAATAATAATTCTGCTTTCTGGAATGAAAAAGCCCCCTTATAGCCACAGGTACCTCGACAACCATGTAATAAATGCATGCCCCAGGCCGGTCTTAATAGGGCGATCCTTAGCACACACACAGACCAACCTCAAGGGTCTGGGGGGGGGGTGTCAGTGGCATCCCTTTTCTAAAAGTGGTAACATCCTGCATGTAGAAAAGAACTTTTACATATTTTACAGTGTTCTCACAAACCACATGTAAGCCTGACAATCCTAAATCCTCAATGAGTCACTACACTGAGTAAGACCAAATTGTTTCATACAATTTTATAGGTTTTCAAATAAAAATTCTGTAAGTTCACCCTAATTTGACTTCACTATCAATACCATTCTGTTTTTACTCTTGATTCTCTGAACTGAGAATTGTATATATCTTATCAAGTAGAAAAAAATCCAATTTATGGCCCCATGATATTTTAGTGAAAATGGGAACAAATACATCCAGGTTTTAAGAAGTTAATAAAAAAAATTCTACAAAAGGAAAGTGGGAACAAATCTACATTATCTTAATTGTGAATGTAAATGCTTCCTTAGAGTATGTTACTCAAAGTAACAGGTTATTTTGAAGGGAATCTATTCTGATAGCAAAAAATATCTAAATCCCTCTGAAAGAAGTAGAGAGTTCATTTATACAGATTAATGAGCTTATGACAAGTTCACACTCAAGAGTTATTCAGGCATTCCTTTGCTCCTTTCTAGGAAGAATACATTTATTTTATTCATTCATTTAAAAGTTACACTTTGTAATTTTGTAGCTATATAAATCATAGGGAATGAGAAATGGGGCCTGCCTGCTGGTAATAAACTTAAATCTGTTCAAATAAGTGTTCTTTCCAGTCATCTGTTTCTTTTAAGAAAATAATTATACTTCATATATTTGATTGAGGAATTAGCCAATTTCATAAAAGTTAACTCAGTTAAAACCCTATATAAACAAATAAAAAACAAAATTCCATTTAAAGATGAAAGCTCAAATGAAAATGTCATTTGCCCCCTAACCTAATTGCAACAGACAATTACCTTTGGAAGTAAAACCACATCTCAAAGGACTCAAGTTTTTGTTCCTTATCTTCAAAGAACAACCCACTTGTATCAGAATCAAACTCCACACAAATACTTGATCACCCCACATCAAAGCACTTTCCTTTTCCTCAGTCTCTTCTTTTAATTAGAGCTAATAGAGATACAGGTTTACATGCTGATTGAGGTTTCTGGCAAATCCTGAGAAAACACAGTTGGGAAATTAATCAACTCGATTTATCTTTTTCTCTCTAGAGCCAGCCCACACCTCCTCTCCCCATACCTGACAGGTGCACCTCTGCTGTGTGCAGGTTTCAGCATGACCGTCACTGTATTGTCGGTTTGATTCAAAGGGGTCTCAAGTTCATAAGCTGGCATAGAGGGTGCTGGGAAAAAATGTTTAAGACAGGAGACTCATTATTTCTTCTTTGTCTTTTTTGCTTTCTTTCTATTTTCATTGCAAAGAACATTACAAATACAGCACACTTAGCTTTTATTGCAGCTGTCCACTGACTATGAACAGGTTTTATGTCTATATCTTACACAGTTACCAGCGGCCATGTTAAAACTCCTCCATGTTGACTATTCAATCATGACATAAAGTTGGGAGAAGACATAAAGGGGAGGTGGTTATGAGGTATCCATGATATGCTGTTTCTTGGTTTCCATTCTTATTAATAAGGAGTGTTGTCTGCTTTTAAAAATTAATGAAATTACATTCTTGTTATCTGTGTACTATATTTTTTTTCAAAAATTTACAATGCATATTTAAGAAATAATTACTAACATCATAAAACTTAACATTAAAGTTCTTAGCTATATGCTCTTAAACAAAGTTTCTCATGTATCAAAGTTCATCCTGGGACCTGAAGGGACCATGGAAGTCAGGGAAGTTTGTTGAAGCTAGTGACCTCTGGTAAGCTCTCAGGGAAAGCAGGAGAGTGCAAGAGATAGAAAAACCAAAGGAAAAAAGGCTGGGTTTGACATTTTACTATGCTTTGTTTTAATCAGCATACACATTTAGGCATGTTAATTTTCTCTGCAGTTTCAGATTGCTCATCTTTCAAAATAGGAGAAACAACACTAGGGTTTTTATGGGAATTCGTAGAGATAATAGGTAAGGAGAGGCAGGCAAATATAATTTTTCAAATGTTAGTTCTCCTCCCATTGTGAATCCTACATCCAAGGCCATTTCCAGGCATTCTTTGTTCTCCAGGTTGTTAAGTCTTATTATGAGAAGATAACAACAGCGCTCCTCAGTAATTTGTCACTACCATAGATATGAGAAATAATTTCATGAGGGCTGTAATGTGGGAGGGTACGAGGTCTTTTTTCAGCCTCTGGGTAGAAGTACCTGAGGAGAATGATATTTCTTGTAAAATGGTTTTTAAATCTCTTACACGTAAAAAGCTTTATATAGAAGACATGGGCTATTTCTCAATACCATTTATTCGATTTCCCATTATTAAAAATTAACTCCAATTCTATTAAAAATTAATTCTAATTCATAAAATAGAATTACATTTTGTAGCGGGAGTAGTTCTCTATGTTAGGTTCATGAAAGTAGAAAACTGGGGCCCATAAACTATAAATCTTTTAAACTGTAAAAGTCAAATAGTTATTTCTGATGAATCTACACTGGCTCACTAGGACATCAGATGTCTTTAGGTTTGGATAGACCTGTGTAAACTTGGTGGGTTAATAGTAATTAGACTCAAAGTAAGCAGAGTTTTTATCTAGTGAAAATGAATCACTTTTTTAAAAGAATACACTTTTCAAGGTAATCATCTCTGAAAGATGATGTCCAGAAGATGAAAATGACAAAAAACAAACAAACAAAAAAAAAAAAACAACAACAAAAAAAACGAAAATTGTGGTTTCAAGGTTTAAACCATCACATTTTCTGTTTAAGTATCCAGGATATTTTATATGCCCGATAACATTATCTTAAATGGCATCCATAATGAATTCATTTGAACAATATCATGTGGAATTTCGGATACCGGGTTCACATCTTTTGATTCTAGGGCCAGTATTCATCCTACGCATTGCACAATTCACATCATTTTCCTTACTTCCTTAGGGACTTCTGCCTCTTTCTCTGAACTCTCAATTTCTTACACTTTAATGCTTTATATATATATATATAAAACATTATATATATAATATAGAAACATTATATATAAAACATTATATACAACATATATTATATAAATATATATAAATATATAAAAACATTATATATACTATATATAAAACATAACTAAAGCAAATATATATATAATATCAAGTGGATATTAATAAATCTTGTGCAATGGAAAATTATCCTTTAAGTTACAATTACTTAAAAACGGAATTTCATACGTCCTCTCTCAAAACCCAGCAGGATGTTTACAGTTCTTTAGTTCTAGTCCTCTTTCAATTGTTCACAAAATTTTTATCAAATGTGGAATGAGGGACGATAGTTATAAATATCAGCTACCTGTAATTTCTCTAACTCTGATTACAAGATTTACTTCCCTCACTTGCCTCTTGCTCATCTACCCCCAACTAAAAGAGACAAAGTCAAAACTCAAAATACTTCACCACTCATACCCAAAGGGGAAAATGGAAAAAGAAAATGTCCATGGAAGTGTATTTATTGCTGCTGCATATCCCATACCAGATGGCAACTCCATTTCCTCTAGTCTGAAGCACAAAGACATTTTCTGCACAGTTGCACATGCTACATGCTCAGAAATATTTCTCAAATTATGTCTTTTGTTGGATGGTGTGATTTCACCTTTAATAGCAAAAAGCTGGAGGCCTTGCATGCCAAGTACCACCCTCTGTTGATGTCTCTTTATGTAGGACATGAAACTACTAATGGTGAAATTCCTAAGGAAGACTGGACCCTCTGGAAGGTGTCTTTTTGCTGAGCCCTCAATCATTCATGCCTCATTACAGAGATTTTTCCCAACTCCGCTGTTTTGGGAACTAAAGGTGATGGGAGTACAGAGAACAGAACCTTTTCCTGATGTCCAAGCCCTCTAATGAGAGCTGTTTAAACAGCGGTACTGCTTAACACAAAAGGATCTTAAGTTCTTAAATTATAAATATTTATAGCATCTCATTTAATTTTTTGGGCTTAATTTTCAGACATTGCAAAGTATTTATCTGAATACAATGTGTTGGTCTGGGTGAGCTTTGCATACTTGAAGATGGAAGTGAAATGTTACAAAAATTCCATTTCTGATAAAAGACAATAAAATATGAGTGTATAGTACCTGATATTTTGGTGGTGAACTGATTTGTTGCTGGAGGTCCAAAACCCTTAGCTGTGCTGGCTCGGATGGTAAAGGAGTAGGTGGTACCCGGGTACAGTCCGAAAAACAGAAAATGGGTTTCGTTTCCCAGTTTTGAAACTCTTCCACTTTGATTGGATAAATCTATTTCTGGGTCAAAGGAACTGACTGCTTTGTAGGTGATCTGCAAGAGAAAAGATTGTAATAAAATATCTGGAGCAGATGGGCCAAGATTATATCTTTATCCAATAAACCCTTCTGATGTATGCACTGTCAGACACTTTATAAGCTCTCTTACTCACTTAGATTCTTCAAATCCTGGATCCAGTGAAGGGGCACAGAAACTTACTCTAGACTGTTATGAGTTATTACTTTTATAGACAGAGGAACTTAAAAGCAAGTGTATTAGAACATGCAGGGTGAGTTCAGGTTTAAGTTAATACCTCAGAGCTGTTTGCTTTTTGAAAAAAATGTCATTTTGGAAAGCTGCATTACAGTTGTCTTGAAATAAAGTAACAGAATTCACCACTAACTCAAAGAGATGAGCACCCAATGAGAGAGAAGTCACATTTCCCTTCTGGTGACCACGGTCTGATATAGCTCTGAACAGGATCACTGTCTTCTGGGAATAAGGACCTTTTAAAATGTTTCTATCAATGTAAGTAAAGGTTTTCTGTTAATGCAGGCTTCAAAATGAATTGTAGATACATTTATTTTTGAGACATAAATCTTAATATGGTGCTCCTGGTGGGTCATATTTACTTCTTTTCATTTCGAATAATGCCGTTCAGTAAACACTGGAATTCTCTTAGCCTGCATGGTTCAGCACACTAGTCACTGGCCCTATGGTTAAGGAACATTGGAGGGAATACTGGATATGTGGGCCTGCAGAACTGAACATTTTATTTAACTTTAATTGACTCAAATCTAAATTTCAATTGCCACTCAAGACTATGAGCTTCCAGTTCAGCGTAACTCCAGTGGTTTCTGTGATGGCTGCCACCTGATAGGTGCTCAGAGCAGGTTAGGAGAGTCTAGGGATGTGAGATTAAGGAGAACATAGGTGCCTTTAAATTTTGTCCTTTCAAATGATTTTTCAAAGAATTTCACTATAAGTAGTTCATCAACTACTCAAGAACATGCATTTTAGTGGTGATTGCTAACTTCCACTGGTTGTAATGACATAATTTTAAAATGCGGCATATCTGAAAGTTTTAAATTGCAAAACTAAGCTCTTTTCTTGCCTTTAAATAGGTAAACTTACTTATAATTTATGTGCATGAACACTAACACTGTTATTATACAGAGTGATAATTGACATTCTTTCTTCTTATATTTATACCATGTCATTATAATTAAGAAGACCTCTTTCTGGAAGAATATTTAGATTGAATCAACTAAGCATTGGCAAGGAAACATCTACTATGTATATTAATCACCACAGTGCACTGTGCACTGAGAGTCGGCAGCCTATCTCCTGTTAACCCACAGGGGGCAGACTTCCCTTAAGAGGTGATTCCAGGTCAGGTCAAGAGAACTGACCAAACCTACCACCCAGCTGGTTGCTGCCTTGGAACCCTGGCAGCATCATGGCTGTGTGCCTAGTTGATTGCTCTCTGGTATCCCCAGAGAAAAGAGTAGTTCCTAGACAATGGCCCATCTAAGCTGCGACAGCATAATTTCTCCCCCAACACTTACTTTTTTCATTCATTCACTCATGACCTATTCATTTTGATGATTCAGAAATGATGCCTTTCCATGGAAAGGAGGGCAGCAATCTCCCAGTTATCATGCAGCACAATTATAGCAAGGACTAGCACTGCCCATAAGGATGAGATTAATCCTATTCATTCATTAATTCACTAAAAGCCTCAATGGGACATGAATAAGTTCAAAGTTCCCCACCTTCGTGTTTAAGCTCTGTCTCACCTTCTACCATCAAGTTTGTTTCTGAATTCTCTGACACTGTATGACCTATGACACTATATTCTCTTTTGACTTGGTCAGGGGATGTATGTTTGCCTCATGACACTTACTAGCTGTTTTTTATATTGCCTTTGCTCACAAACTTTCATCTGACTAAGAATCAATTGGGTTATCTCTGCCCCATTTCTAGAACTACTCAGATTCATTCCTTCCATTTAAATATGAATGGACTGAACACTGACATTCTGCAAACCCTGACTTCAGCAGGGCATCACAGGCTTGCCCTCAGATAGCTTAGAATCTGGACTGGGGTGGGTGTAGCTGAAGAGACAGACAATAAGTAAATTAATAATTTAAAAAGCATTAAATTCAAGAGAGGAAGCTAACAAGGTGATAAAGAATAACGTGTGAAGAGGGCTTTATATATTATATATATAATATATATATTATATATGTAAACAAATGATCACTTAAAATAGCTGGGGAAGAATATATTGAGGAGAGGTCATTTAACTTAACAAGGCTTGAACTTTGTGAGGGAGCAGCCATGCCAAGAGTTTGAGGAAGAATTATATGGACTGAAGCAGTGAAATCAGAGCAGGGTGGGCACAGTCACCTTGGACAGAACAAAGGCTAAGTTGCAGCCCAGCAAGTCATGTGAGTGTGGGGGGCTAGAGAAGTGGGCAAGGTGGTTTGTACCTCAATGTAAGAAATATGAACACACACAACAGGGAATCTTTTAACAATTTTATGTGTAAATACAAACTGATCCAATTTACTTTATGAAAAAGTCACTTTGGCTGCCAGGTAGAGGTTTGATTTGATTGAAGGGGATAGTAAAGATAGTAGGGAGACCACTGCGAGTGCCTGCAAAAATCATGGCAAAAGGTAGAACATAGGTGAGAGAGGATATAGAGGCTTGGAGTAAGGTTTGGACAGTGGAGAATGGGGTTAGAAAGGATTGTATATTTTAGCGACAGCACAAATAAAATGCAGTGATCTACTAATTGGGGGAAAAGTTAGAGGAATCAAGGAGCAGGTTCCATGAGTTGTACGTGAACAAAAGATAGCTCTGCCTCCTGAGGTGTGATGGGATGAAGAAGAAATGAACCACTGGACTGGACTGAGTATTTATCAAGTGTAAGTTACCTGTCGATATGGGCATGCTATGTTTGACAGAGCTGGGATCTGACAGGCTAAACCAGTACTAGATTAACTCTTAGGGATGAGCAGCATGGAAGCATTATTATTTAGGAACAGATAAGACTACTGAGGAAAGCATTTAGTGGGGACACTGATACTTAATATAATGTGGAAGGGGAAAAGCCAAAAAGAGAACCAAAAAAGGAGGAAGAAAACCAAAAGAGAAATCTACTGTCAAAATTAAAAGAAAAGAATTGTTTTAAGAAGAGAGTATTTTTAAAGATGCTGTTGACAGCTCAAGCAAGATTAGGACAAGCGTGTGTCCACCAATGTCTCAGGACAGACTTCTCATCTTGTGCATCTGTGAAGCCTTCCAAAATCTGGCCTAGCAGTTACTGGATCAGCTGAAAGCCTATTTCTGTGACTGTATTACAATTCATTTCGAAATAAATCAGATCATGAAATGCTATAAATGCTCTTATGTAGTCTTAAATCATTATTTAAATATGTCAAAGAATTAAAACTTTTTATATATCTGTGTCTTCTTTCTGAGGAGTGACTGATATCTTACTCTTTTTCTGATCTGACTGTGATCAGCAAATATTTGGTATTCAGCATATATTTTCTAAAAAGACTCCAGGGGAGAGCAGGTGTGTGCATGTGCTCACATAAATGCTCAGAGGAAGGCAAGTAGACTGTTTGCTCCACTGGCAATGACAGTAAAGCAAAAAGCTAAAACTACGTATTGTCTCACTGGCACTGATAGGTTAGTATCTGCGTGGAGCCAACGGGCTGTAGGATTAACTAACCAGTCCCTAAAATATTAATTTGATAGCAGTCATAGATCTCTTCTTCCCCATCCATTAAAAATACACACATTAATTCATATACTCCAAAAAATTATGAATCTTCTGCCTCTCCTGTACCAAGTCTCTAATAGGAGAATGTTGTGTGTGAATATGGACACAAAATTTCATCAATTCCTGAAAAACCCATCCAGAAACCTGACAGTTTTAATATTGGGGATCATAATAAAGTTCCTCAGGTATAGGGGCAATGTAAGTCTAAAATTCTATCTCCTGGCAGAGTTGATAATCAATAAACACCAGTTCACGTGAGCAGAGTTTTAAAAAAGTTCACCAAAATGTGCATCTAACTAAATGTGACATGTACTTTTGTCTTTTTTTTTCATGTGTTTATTTAATAGAAATCTAGTGAGCATGAGACTGTGGAAAAGCAACTGGCAGCTCTGCAAAAGGGCAGGTTGGGAAGACTCTCACACTTGCACACATCATTGGATGAGGGCCAAGGTGACTCTCATGAGGTCTATGTATACATGGATGTTCTATTGTTGGATCTATATAATTTTATGTGATACTGCAAGTAAAAAGCTGACTGTCCCATAAACAACATAGGTTAGAGTTTGATAGGTGAGATGAAGTCAACTGCTTATTTTGGATGATTTCTGATGTGTATGTAATTTCCTCATATTTTCCAGAACTATCTTCCCCTTTTGTACTAAAATTCTCATGATTCACATTGAAGGATTCATAGAGGACCAAAATGGAATCACACAATTTTTGAGCATGATGAGACTCAAAATCACTTAGAAAGTTTGAGTTGACTATCATGGCAGCCAGCATGAACTAGAACAATCCAAGTGAATGAATAATTAAATCTGATTTCAAGGGAGGAATGAACCTACAATAGTTTGGGGGAAATGATATTTCAATGAAATTCTGGAATATAGGCAAAAATACATGGAAAGGAGAGGGTATCAGGATAAAGAAGGATAGTACCAAAATCAAGATATTGTGACAATTCAGAAGGTTTCCTGAGGAAAAAACTATTCCACATAATAGCGCATTAACTTCTACAAATAAACAAGGACACAAATAGTAATAAAAATAAATTGGGATTAGATCATGGAAAGCCTTGAATATTGAAGCCAAACTTATTAACACAGCTTCTAATGCATTCCTATGCTATTACCCATCTCAATCAAGAGTAGTTAATGTGAGTAGTTATTGAGGTTTGAGAGTTTGGGGCCTCCTCAACTCTTGATTCATCACCATCCCCAACAGTTGATAAATCCAAGCTATTTTATTTTATTATGTACCAAAATACAATGAAAGAACTCATGTCTTTCCCTGACATTGGGAGAATTAGTGACTGAAAAACTTTCAGAATGAGGCTTGATATGCAGTGTCTAAATTCTGATAAATACGCCCAGATTGCCAACAAGGTTGAAAAGAGTACATTTTCATCAAAGGTCAATTATGTTTCCATTTTTCCAAACTACTGCTTAAAACTCGGTTTATACAAATTTTCTGTAGCATCTGTTTCATGGTAGTGAGGTATCTTAACTCATTTAGATTTTGTTTTCATTGAGTTTTCTCCTTTGCTAAGTTTTTTCCAGTGGAATGTTTAGTCTGTTATAAATGTTGAAAATAACTTCTCTATATGCATTTAGATTTTCTTTGTAGCATCTTTCAACATTTAGAAATTTAAATTCTTGCATAACCACATCTTTCAAAAATTTTAATGACTTTTTAGCTCTATGTCAAGTTTAGAAACATATACTGCAAAAACATCTTCCTTGTTTTTGTCTACAGTATTCTGAGATTAATTATTGTGTTTAGATCATGATCTGTTTGGTATTCATTTTTGTATGCTATGAGATGATAGTCAAAGATGGTATTTTATTCTTGCAATAAAATGTTGAATTTGCTAATGTTTATAAAATGTTATCTATTTCTATTATTATTGAAGTAAGTTTTAACTATGAAGTTTTAGGAATATGACTCATTAAATCAAGAGGCTGATTGCAATGTCCAGAATGAGAAGAACCACAGCTAGAACAAAGCTGGGAAGAGCAGAGAGGAAAGGCTAATTTGAGGAGGCAGAAGATGGAATTCGGAGAACATAAAAGACTAGGGTAAAGAATCAGTGCAGAGGAGTACATTCTTGCTATAAATGGCTCAACTTCTAGTAAAAATGAAACTGGCATCATTTTCCAACCATGAATGACTGGATGTATCTTTTTAAGTAGTAAAGTGGTACTCAGAATAACCTGAGCCCATAACATATTCATTTACAACATCTGCACCATTCAGTTTGTTTTTAATTCACACTTATGAACTATCTCAGTGTGCTTCTGGCCCTCAAGAAAACCTGTATTATCACCAAACTTTTATTCAATTTGGATAATTTAATTCACCTTCTGATTTTTACCTATCATCATGAATACGTTTCTAAAAAGAACACTCTGTGCACAAGCTCCCTGCTTATTTGTGGACAACTGTTTTATTTCTGAGCAGGTTGTCTGTCTGAGCAGACTGTGGGCCCCCACTAGAGGAGAGGTTCTTGTTAAATTTGGTCTTTAGCTACAGAGGGAAGCTGTATCTTGCATAGATTATGACACAGGCTGGATATACAATCACATCGTAGCTAAAGAAGAGGTATATCTGTGACCCTCATGTAAAGGTTGCCAGAAGGGATCTGGCTCTCTCATCCTACTTTCAGAAATCATGGGGAAAGAGAAAGATTAGGCTGTCAGAAAACTCAAATATAGTCACATTTTTTGTTTGGGATCTAGAAGAATGAATCAACCTACTCTACCTACTATATGTGCTTTTTAAAATCCTGATTTATGACACATTCGTGCATCCCTATTTTGTAGCAGCATTTAGATCAGTGGTCATCTGGGAGACCCTGGCTGCTGAAGTCAGGGAGATTAATGCGTTCTTCTTTTGAATTATTATTTCTATTGTCTTCATGTTAAATTCACTTATTACCCAAAAATATAAATTCAGTAGGATCAGAAAGAAAGCATCTGGTTGTTACTTTCTCTCTGTCTAGACATTATCACGTGGCATTTGGGCTAGCGGACAATTACTTGGAACATCATACTGATGTCAAAGACTATATCTTTTCTAGTATAATGGTCTCTTATTAAGTAAGAAGATTCAAAATTGAGCCATAAAAATTGTCATAGGACCAACAATATTAACTAAAAGATTCTGACAACTGAGAAAAAATTATAGGAACTTGCATGATTTAAGTTTTGTAGAACTTAGTTCTACAAAAGGTGAAGCATGAATTTTCATAACACTGGATTTTTTTAAAAGCCCATGGATAATACCAATGACAACATGAACATCAATTTTTTAAATTTTGTTTAGCTTTCAATACTTTTAAATATATAATTATATATTTTTTTGCATTTCAGCACCAATTTTCAAAAAGTATTAGGAAACATAAATGTGAGGCTAGTTAGGTCAGAGAAGGGATTTAACAGTTATTACTCTCTGACAGCTAATCTGCTAGAGCTTTTGTCAGTAGTTCTGAAAGGTATTCAAGCAAAGGTTCCATAAGAGGAACTGCCACAATTTTTAGAAACCTAACAACATATAATTTTGTTGAATTTGCATTCAAATAAATGCTAGCTTAAAAAAAAAAAAAGAGAGAGCACCTGCTTGTTTCTATGACAATAGGCATAGAAATGATGCTCATACAGATGTAGTGATGACTGTCACCCCTGTTTTTGCTGTTATTTCTTTCCTTGAACAATTCATCAAATTCTTCTCTGCTATCTATCATTCAACCATTTGATATGCCTTGGTAGACAAAACTATGTTGCAGAAGTTCAAAGGATGTTTTGTTAATAATAAGTCAAAAGGCATTATTCTATTATTACTCTTGAGACAATTTCTATTGACTTTGCTAATTGAATAATCAGCATTCTTCTATTATTCAGTAGCTAAATATTTTACATCTAACAAGGGAAGGATTCTGTGGTTTCCTCATAATCAACTGTAAATGACAAAAATTTTTATTGTTTTTAATAATGATTTTAAAACTACTATATTGTGTCTTTACAATTCTATATAATCTGGAAGTCCCAAACAATCATATATATAATATATACAGATGCCATTCATAATTCAAAAACTTAAATTGTAATTTTTTCAGTTCTACACAACAATCTCTATAACTTCTTTATAGAGAAGATTTTTAACTTCTTTAAAAGTATAATATCAGTATGAATTTTAAATACTAGGTGGCATAATTACATAGAGATTATAATATAAAAGTAAACTACTAACAACTGTATATGCACCTCATATAAAGTGATGACACCATACGTTTGAATTGGTTCTCGCCATTGAAGAAATATCTTCTCCTCAAAGGTACTTCCTTGGATAGATTCAGTTGGAACAGCACCTGGCACTAAACGGGGAGGGGGGGGGGGAATATTGAGAAATACTTTAGTAACAAACCAAAAAAATTAGGCTTTTCTAGCCTTGATAGGCTTTAAGCCTACTAACACAAAATTTTATTAGTTCATAGACAGTTCTATTTAAAAAATCTAGAATTTAAAACCATTTCAGCGACACTATCCTTTATATAGAACAGAATTTCATTTTTTAAGTTTGAATCAATTAGACAAAGCCCAGTCACCATTTTTTAAACAAGCCTTTTCAAAGTTAATACCAACAAAATGATAACAGAATTAAACGACAAGGCAAGGGGGTGGGGAAGAGGGTGAAATCGGGAGGGGTGAGCACAAGAAATCAAGATGACAGTTCACTGATGAAACAGTGGTGGAAAAACCTTGGGGTATACAACAATGTAATACACACATATGTAATCAATAAAAAAGCAAACATTTTAATTCCTTAAAAATAAATAAATAAATGGATAGAGAACAATCACAATTTCTCTACATTGTTTATTATAAGGGTATAAATTAGTATAGCCATTTTAGAAAATAAAGTTAGTATTTAGTAAAGTTACAGAGATATGTATAATATGATCCATTAACCCAACATCCAGGAATAAATCAAAGATTCTTGCAAACATGTATCAGGAGACATATACTAGAATGTAAACATAGCAGCATTTTAAAATAAATTATTACCTGTTCATACAATAAAACAAAAAATTAATGATTATCGTTCTAATATTCTCACAGATAAAATTTACAACCATAAGATTGAAGAATTTATAATATGAAGAGTTGTGAACCTATGCCATAAATCATATACAATGTTATAAACCATGTTACCTTACCAAAAATAGCTAAAATTCAAAATTTTAAAAAGTTTGGGGACTCTAATGAGCCCAGGCACAGGAACTGGAAGCAGCCCCATAACATAGGAACCCAAATTTCAATGGAATTTTTTGTAGAAATAGAGCAAACATTACTGAAATCTAAACAGAATCACAGAAGACCTCCAGATAGCCAAATTAATTCTGACAAAAAAGAATGGGAATGGGGTTATTACATACTCAGAATTCAGAGTATTGTACAATTTTCTGATGTAATCAAAACCATAGGTATTGGAATAAAAATACATATATAGACCAATAGGGTAGAACTGAAACCCCAGAAAATAAACCCTCATTCATATGGACAATTCATCTATAACAAAAGAGCCAAGCATATTTGCGGAGGAAGTAAAGTCTCTTCAGCAAAATGATTTTTGGGAAACTGGGCAGCTGCATACAAAAAAATGAAACTAGACTACTAGCTGACACCATACACAAAAATGAATTCAAAGGGGATTAGAGACTTGTCTGTAAGATCAGAAAAATAAAATACAAAAATAAAACATAGGCAAAACACTTTATAACACTAATTTCGGTGATATCTCTGTTGTTTTGTCTCCAACAAGTAAAACAAGATAATATGAACGAATGTGATTACATTAAGTAAAAAACCATCATTAAAACAAAAGGACACCCTACTACATGGGAGAAAGTTACATATTGAACCTCTGACAAAGAACTAATATCTAAGATTTGCAAAGAACTAACACAATTCAATAAAGAGAAAACTATCCAACCAAAAAATGGGCAGAAGAGCTAAGCAGACATACAGCAAAGAAGATAAAAGTTAATAGTTAAAAAGAAAAAACTCATCTTCACTATCATCAGGGAAATGCAAATCAAAATCGGTCAGAAACCGCCTCATGTTTCTGGAAACAAAGATGGAACAGCCAATGGTCTAGGGGTAAAGGATAATGAGTGTTTTGGTGGTGGGTGTGGTGTGGTGACATACAGCTGAGGTGTGAACCTATGAACCTAATCAACCTAAATCATAACAGTGTTTAAACTATTGTGATCTCAATAAAAGAAAACACAAACAAAAACTAAGATGTAATGTCAATGAGATAATATGGCCTTAAATATCATTTTATTTATCAATAATATAAAAGAGTTGGAAAAAGTTTGATTTTATATATATATATAAAATCAAACTTTATATATATATAAAGGGATATATATATATATATATATATAAATAAAGGGATGAATGATCAATTGTGTCAGTTATGGTATGAGTAATTAGATGGTGGTTGGAGAAGAGTCGTACTTTTATATTTCAAAACTAACTACAGTGCTATGCAATCAAAACCGGGTGGTACTGGCACGTAGACGGACATAAATTAGTGATATAGGACTGAGAATACAAAAATAAACACCCATTTTTGCACTTAATTGATTTTCATCGAGAATGCCAGGAAAATTCAAAGGGAAAACAAAAATCTCTTTAACAAATGATGCTGGAACAACTGGATATCCACATGCAAAAGAATGAATCCAGATTTCTGCTTCATACCACATGTAAAAGATTACATCAAAATAGACTGAAGTCAAATATCGGAGTTAAAACTACAAACTCTTAGAAGAAAGTAAAGGTGTAAATGTTTATGCTCTGTGATTAGGCAACTGTTTCTTAGATATAACAATCAAAGCCAAAACAATAAAAGAAATAAAGGTAAAATATGCACCACCATTATAAAATTCAAGGGTACTATGGAAAAAGTGAGAAGACAGCACATAAAATGAGAGCAAGAGTTTGCAAACTATATGTTTGTCAGAATGACCTGTATCTAGTATGTACAGACTTGTCTCCAAAGTATATAAAGAACTGGGAAAGGATCTTTAGAAAGATTCTTCAAAAATATGTCTAAATAGTCAATAAGAACAAGAAAAGATTCTCATTAGTCACAGAAAAATACAAATCAACACCATAATGAAATATCACTCCCTACCCACTAGGAAGCTATCATTCCAAAATAGGTAGCAATAAGTACTGGAGAAAATGTGGAGATGGGAATCCTCATTCTGTGATGAAGAAAGTGTAATGCCAAATGTTTACTTTGAAATAGTCCAGAAATTCTTGGGTTAAGCATAGATAAATCTGTCAGATGAACTAGCAATTCCACTCCTAGGTGTATTATATAAGGGAACTGAAAACATATAGTTCAAAAATTTGTAACAATTATGATCAACAACATTATCCAAAATAGCAACAAAATAGAAACAATCTAAAAGCTATTAACTCATGAATGGATAAACTTATCTCAAAAGTGATAAAGTTCAGGTTGTGGGAACATATGACTGTCCTTTAAAAGCTGGTAAGATCTCTATATTCTAAAAGAACTCATAAGCAATACATGATTTTTTAGTTGAAGGGCAAATTATAGATAAATATAAAACATTTACAGTTATTCTAAATAGAGCTAAGTATAATTCCTCAATAAAGTAAAAATACTAATTCAAATGGGAAGTCTGGATCCTGATTTAAGACTTTGCAATAACGAAATAGCAATTTGACAATTAACTGAAGCTCCTTGGGTCTCACTTGCCTTATTTATAAAATTAGGAAGTTAGATGAAGTTGATCTCTAAATGCTCAAACTCAGTAATAATATACATTAATAATAAATAAACAGAAACAACAAATTCTGGCAATGATGTAATGAAAAAGAAACCCTCTTACACTGCTGGTGGGAATGTAAACTGGCTTAAGTCACAATGGAAAGCCATGTGGAGGTTCTTGAAAACACATAGAGTGGAGCTACCATATGACCCAGTGATTCCATCCAAATCTACCCAAAGAACACAAAAACACTAATCTGAAAGGAAATCTGCTATCCTAAGTTCACTGCAGCACAATTTACAATGTCCAAGCTACAAAAACAAACTGAATGTCCAGAAACAGATGAATGGATCAAGAAGTGGTGAAACACACATACTATGGAATATTATTCAGCAATGAAAAGATAAACTTATATAATCTGCAGCAACATGGATGGAACTGGAAGGGGTCGTAGTGAAGAAAATAAGTCAGAAGGACAAAGGTAACTATCAGGTGGTTTCACTTAAATGCGGAATATAGAGAAACCAAAGGATTAGGAAAAAGACAAAACTTGCAAGTTGATCATAGATCTGAGACATACAACAATGGAGGGTGAATGAGAGGGGAAAAACAGGGGAGGGAGGAGCAAAAGGGACTGTGATGATGGGTCATAGGTGCTATGGTGATGGAGAACTATGGGGACTATTACTGAAGGGAGAAATCAAATACTGCCACAAAATTAATAACTGTAAGAAAAAAAAAGATAAGTATGAACATATTGCTTGACTGAGGTTGAACTGATTGATGTAAAATTACACCCAAACAAACAAACAAACAAAAACAGATAATTAACTCCTTATGACAATGGTGAATTTTAAGCAAAATTAAGTTCCATCCTTTGAGACTAAAATGTATGTCACAATTAGAGATGGAACTAAAAGGAACCACATCAGAGGAAGCAATGCTAACTCTCTTTTACTTTATTTTGGCCATGTTTATTTATGACATTATTATCAGTTTCCTCATAAAATCAAGATAAATATGAGTGGATCTATTATTTCATAACATAATGGGAGAGCAAAGGAGAGTCACAGTGAGTTGTTTTGAATTGTTACTACAGCATAATAATGATCACTTATAAAAGAACCTTCTCAGACAGCTGTCTATGGAAATTTCTCCTAACTATAATATGACTGGAACTGTTAGTATTCTCAAGGCCCAGAGAGAAAAATGGAAGTTCAGATATATAAGGATATTATCAAGTTCAAATAGTTCAGAATGAAACTATTATGAGTTGGAAATGCTGGAGATAGCTTTATGAAGACCCTGAATCTTGAGAACAATGATGTTAGTGGTGGATAGGGAATTGAGAAGCAGTAGTGGAAAAGCAGGAATCAAAGAGAAAAACAGTGAGAAAGAGTCCAGGATGTGAGAAGTGTGACATACAGGACTGACACTGCAGTGACATCTCTACAAAATGAGTTGCTATGGAAGACAAGTCACCATTTCTAGAATATGAGCCAGAATACTAAACGCCTTGTCAGTCAAGATTTGAGTAAAGAACCATTCAAGGCGTTTGAAGAGAAAATGATGTGGTGCAAATGTAGGTAAAAGATTAGTCAGTGAGTGAGGAAGGGTCATTAGAATGGGAATAAGCTGGGATCATTAAAGGAGGATCAGCAACTATTACAGAAGTTTCAACACAAAATAATGAGACTTGAGTATAGATTGTGGAACTTGAGGGAAAAGAACAATCTAATATATTGGAAGGTGAAACAACAGGAGTTAGAACCAATTAAACACAGAAAAGCAGAGGGTGAATGGTGTAGTGGTCAACAGACGTAGATAATATTGACCTGCCTTCTTCATTCCCAGGAAATGAGAAGAGATGGAAGAAATAGAAATAGGGTTTCCTGTTTGAGTAACTTGTATCAAGCTACAATCCTAATAAAAATAACTATAGCAAAATAATCATTTGATAACTATATCAAAACAAACACCAGAAGAACTCGAGGGGCTATAAGAAAGGAAAGAGGAGATAAGCTCCTCATGTGTTCTGTTTGCATGCTTCTCTGGCAATTTGAACAATACTGCACAGGTGATAATCACTCAAAATATTGTTAGCTCCTGAAATGAAGCAATACAGTGTTACTATTAACATTTATCTCAGGCTATAATCAATGACTTAAGATCAGAGTTAGCTGTATGAAGAAACAAAACATTAAAAATCAATCAAAGAAATAAGTAAATGCATTTAAAGGACTTCCCAAGTTCTTTGTTGCTTATTCTGATGCTTGGTTGTACTTTATGAGCTATGTGACCATCTTATTGCATATGAGAGTCTCTGTATAATCAGAGTAAACACACATTTTTAGCTGACTTATGGGATTCAGTGTATAATTTTACTATTTTAGATTATTTTAGAAGTTTACTGCAATTGTGCATTTGCTTCTTTTGATGAGTTATTGGTAGCATGCATGGTTTATTCATTAAGTCCTTGTTTATTAAGGTAATATCCAATTACAATATTTTTCCTATGGGAAAATATGATCTATTTCATGTCTGGTAACCTAATGAGGTAGTTTCTCAGCACTGTGCTAAAAAGCTAGGGCAGCTACTTCGTGCTGAATTTTTATCTCAACTGTGAAAAATGCTTCTTTTTGCCTTTAAATATATTTAAATAAGCATTTCATATAAAAACCTAATACTCAAACCTCTCAGTCCAGTATAATAAGACTGGAAGAAGGAACTGTTTAGAGCAATATTGGATTATACATAGAAAAGTAACTCTATGACTCATCTTCTACATCTTCATGCCCTTTACCCATTTTAATCAGTGCTTAAGTATTCTGAAACACAGATACACATTTGTATTATTCAACACAGTAAGCATTTCTTCCATTTTCATTACAAAGACCTCAATTTAAGATAAAGAAAACCATCCTCTGTGAAAGAATATGTATTTCACATAAACATATAATTTTGAAGTACTTACAATCTTCATCAGTCTGTACTATGAGTTCCTGACTTTCCTTCCGTCCTTCAGGATTCATGAGGATGAGTTTCACGCTCACATTGGTATATGGTGACAAGTTAGTGATTGTATGCTGAGGGTGTGAATTATCTGTATCCCAGTTTACTTCTTCTCGAACTTGTTCCTGACCTCCAACTTGGTAGCAGTAGTGGACAGTGAGGTTATAACTATGGCAACGAGTCACATTATATCCAAATGGCTCCCAGCGGATAGTGATTTGTCGAGATTTGACTTCGACTACTTCAAGTTTTCTTGGACCACGCATAGGATCTATTTAGAAAAGAAACAAAAAGACATGAAAGAACCATACAAGTTCTTGTGAAGTCCAAATGTCACATATTATCCTGATTGTCCTCAATATTTGGTATCCTCTTCTTCCAAAATAACACACCCCTGAATCTTAGCTGGGCTGAGGAAACCCAGAAGAAAAACTGAAATGCCAAGATTCTTATATGCCATATACCTAAATTCAGGTAAGTGTAGTGTAAGATAGGATGTGAGAAATTTCTAGAAGGAAATCACCATATATGTTCTGTCTTCCTTTCTATTAGCTAAATTGAAGACATGTTTGTAGCCCCTGCAGTTGTGATGACATGTGATGAATCACAAGGGACTTATATATTAAGAATTCAAAGGCATGAGTAGCCGGAGTAGCTGATAAACAATAACCTGCCAGCTTCACACAGCCAAATTCCAAAATTTTCATTACAGAGAAACATGTTATTTCTGAATTTCTAATACATGAAGCCAATCTTAATGTCAGTTGATACATATATTGATGTATTTATTTTATCTTTTGAAGTCAATTTATAATTATGCAATTGGAAAATATAAGAGTCAAAAGGTCAGAATAAACTTCTGACAAAACTCTGGACATTTTGGTTTTGATTTGTATAGATTCCCTCTAAATAATCTTGCTAAGTAGTAATCTTGCTAACATATAGAGGACAAACTTGTGGCCAAGTTCAGGGTCAAGGGTCAAGGTTTGATTGTGACACTTGAATTTATATTTGTCTGATGATTAAATATATGCTGCTTCAACTCTACCACAATCTCTACTAAAATAAAGAAAATTGAATAAAAAAGACGTTCAGATGTTAAAAATATCTAAACTCTACATAAAACATGACCAAGAAATATAAAATATAATAAAGTATATTGTATTTAATCATGAAACAAAAAATTATTGGGAGGAATCTATGTCACCTCTCCTAATACCATTACATCTTCCCTAAGAGGGTCCAGGTCATGGTCCCCAGTTGAGCTTTCCCAGACATCCCTACCTTGACTTTGGGATGACTGGAAATTTGCCTGATATTAATGAAGTTCATTCCTATTTCCTTTTATACATAAGTGCTGTAAACCACAGTCACTCCATTTCCCCTGTGACTTCCAACAAATGAAAATGTTTCAAGTAAAAGAATGTTTTGATTTTAAATATGTGAGATGGAATTTACCCACCAGAAATGGAGGTTTATAATGTTCATTCAAATCACACTATCCAGTTATACATCTAGGAAACCAGAGAGATGAAAACTTCCCTAGGAGTCCTTAGTGGCATTTTCAAGGAACATTTTTTATCACTAAATTAATTTTTTAAATTTGAATCAATAGTGTTAAGGGAAAATACCATAAATAAATTATCTGGAAATAACACAAGTTTATTTCCGGACAAGTGACTTTATAAAATCTAAAGGAAATATGTAGTTTTACACAATGCTTCATTAGTTGAATGTTTACAAAAACTTTTAACAGGATCCATATCCCTTATATATATAAATAGATTAACATGCATCTATTTGCCCTTTTCCTTATTAATCACAGGTCTCCACAGGGACTGTTCTAAAGCATTTTCCCAAGGTTTTCATCAATTTTACTAATAAAATGACTAAATGCTTCAGATATTAGTTTAAACAAGCAATGCAGTTCTAACTTAATTTCAGCAGAAAACTACTTTCCACTGCATAAATTAGACTGCATCATTTCAGTATTCTTTAACTACAAAAATGCACACTTGTATTAAGCCTCAAGATTAAAAAATCAAAGGGTTCTTCTCGCTGTCCCCTGGTCAAGTATTATTACAATGCATGCTCCCTTTCTATTTGTTATTATCTTTAAGGATTCCATCATGGTAAAACAATGTCTCAAACTTGCCATAATCATGGCTGAGGTTTCCAAGTGCAATGATGAATGAACTAGAGATAGAGGCTGCATGATGTCTAAATCCTGAAAGAAACGGTCTTGTGTTCATTGACTGCATCTTCAATTATATCCAGGGGATATATATGGATTGATGCAATGTTGACTCTGATCCCTAAACACTTCCCCACAGTCAAGAGCTTAAGAGAGAATTGAATCAACAACATGATGCAGATACTGCTACTTGCTTTAGATGGCCATTGTTCCCCTTTGTCTGGGCCAGAGAGCAAGAGATAAGTGTTTTGGCAGAATGGCTCCTAAAGTATGGATACAGCCAATGATAGAAATTAATGACTGTGCTAAAACAGAGTTGTGATAACATCTTCCTTTGAAAACAGTGTTCACAGACTAAGGGAATGACTAAGGAACTCTTAAAAGCTTTTAAATTCAACCTAAGTAGAAGGCCAGCCTTCATCTTCTTTCTACTGCTCTGCAAAACTGAGTCCTGATACAGCAATGGTTTAGAATGGCTCTGTCTTAAAGTTAGTGTTTTTAGTGCTTTTGTCACCAATGTTTCAGCTTGAACCATTTGTATTAGTGTGCCAGCTGATTGTGGCATGTGCTCTGGGGAGTTAGACTGATGATGGCTAAAGATTTAGAAGGACATCATTGTTGAAGTATATCACACTGTAGAAAATAAATGGAAACAGAAATGTGCACTTTTCATAGGCTAATTACAACTCATGTGATAGTTCTGAGAGTGAAACAGAAACACTGTCAAAGAACACTTGGCATATTCTTATCACCATTCTATATGCACAAAGTATATCTCTCAGGGTTAGAGAGCAGAGTAATAAATTACACTCACAGGTCCATTAATTGTACCATATTTGCTTCTGTTGCCTCCTTACAGGTCAAAAGATGCTACTGAGGATACCAGTCCAGAGCCCAAGACCATTTCTCCTCACCCTCTCCTTCTCTTGTCCACACTGGATTGGTTATGATGACAGGTCCCACTGGTGTGAATCATGAGGACAATCGGGCCAATGTGGGTCCACTCACCCACAATAAGAGACTATACTGGCCTCCCACAGGAGTGCAGTGGCTGTCATGCCTGCAGCTTAGTCACCAAGTTTTTACTGATTCCCCC
>PVHY01013456.1:5577-41396 GCA_004024945.1 Uropsilus gracilis | reverse complement strand
GAGGGAAGAGAGGAGAGAGGGAGGGGGAGGGGGAGATAAGAGGGAGGAAGGGGAAGGGAAAAAAGGGGAAGGAGTGAGGGGGGAAGAAAGAGGGAGGGAGGAGGGAAAAGGAAAGGAGAGAGGGATGGAAAGGGGAGGAGGAGGGAAGAAGGAGGGGAGGGAAGGAAGATGGAAGGGGGAGGGGAATAGAGGGGCTGGGAGGGAAGAAGAAAGGAGGATAGAGGGAGCAGAGAAACAGGGTAGGAAGGGAGAAAGGAAGGGAGGATGACAACGAAGAGGAGAGGAAGGAAGAAGGGAGGAAGGAGGGGGGCGACTGTGAGGAGGGGCAGGGCGTTTCCTGTCCAGCGTGGGCCCTTCCTGTGTGCTGGCGTGCCTGCTTCCTCGCCCCTCATCCCTCACACGCGGCTCCCTAAGAGCGGAAGTTGTTACGAGGTGTTTTTAACAGTCTCTGCTCCGCTTGCTGGGAGCTGATGGAAGAAGTCGCCTTATCTCCAATATGAGAGCGTGGAGAAAATCGATAGGCGGGTAGCCCATCCTTCACCATCAGACTTGGTAATAAAGCCTGAGTAGAAACGTGCGGAAACTCCCCGCCCCCCCCCCATCCCCTGCAGCGAGGACCACGCTGATGCCTTGTCCATTGCAGGAGGAGCCCAGATGAGGGCTTGTGGGGCAGTCCCCCCCACACACACACTGGGAGCCTGACCTAGGAGCCCCCTCCAGAAAGGACCGGGCGCCCGGGCTGGGCTTGGCTTTTCCTTTCTTCTGGTTTCTTTAAGTAACACGCTGGGAGGACAGCCCCCTTAATGGCAGCGAAGGCCTGGCAGCGCCGAGCCTTTTATAAATGACATTTGTCCAATAGTCTGATGTATTGCGCATGATCGAAAACAACAATCAGCCACAAGTGATCCCCCAGAAAAAACCCACACAACAACAAAAGCATTAAGAAACGAGACAGCTTTCCAAGGCCATGAAAACTTATCCGAAAGGAAATATATCACTCAAATATTTACAAAATTGCCGGTGCAATTCAGCCTTCTCAGTAGCAACGATTTTTATGTCCTAAAGAGAGTTTGTATCTAGAGGTAATTGTGTTCCGCCGCGGCTCGCAAGCCTGGCCATTTATGCTGGCAATTCCAGATTTATCGGAATAGAAAAAATTTCCGTGCATGATATACTGTACAAATTGTGTGTAATAACCACAATAAAAAATTTCATTAGGCCTGCTATCGCCAGCCACCAATTCCCTGGGGAGAATTTATGTGCAAACTTCAGTTCCTCTTACCATCTGGGGTGTTCTTGGGAAGGTGGTAGCCCCGGGTTCCTCGCCAAAGGCGACGGGAACGTGGCGGTCCTCTCCTGCTCCTGCCTGTCTCCGGGACAAGCATTTTAGGAAGAGGACGCCTTCGTGTCCGGGAGGGCAGAAGTCTGCAGGAGCCTGTGGGTGAGCTGGCCCTCAACCCTCACCTGCCCGAGGATCGCTGCAGCGGCCTGCTTCAGTGTGGAGGCTCCCCAAGTGCTGTTGCATGCTTTATGCCGCCCATCGCCGAGACAGGGAGGCAGATTTCCATACTTATAGGAGAGGAGGCAGGAACGGGGAAGACAAATTGGGTCATCTTCCAGTGTGCAGCTGTGAAATCCTTTTGAAAATTGCAGTCTTGCAGGTCCGGGCTTCCCTGGGCCCGGTGGAGCTGTCACCGAGGTGTCGCCCAGCCCAGGGTGGTGCTCCGGGCCACCAGGCTCAGGGCTGTCCTCATCCGATGCCCTCTTTATGACCCAGATGAGGGGCGAGGACACACGAGTCTCCCATGCATCACTCTGCAGAGGCGATTCCCTGTGTAGGGCCCCATCCAGGCCCTCCGGGGGGGCACTGTGGTCACCATGCGGCTTAGCACCCCCTGCTAGGGGGTGGCCTTGCCCTGCACCCTGCCTACCTGTGGGCAGAGGGCCCCGAGCGTGCCCCACCACTCTCTTTGGGGGCTCCAGGAGTGAGGGAAGCACAGGAGAGCTGGCGGAAAGTGGGGCCTAGAAAGCATCTGGGTGGGGATCACCCCCAGTTCCACGCTGCTGGTCACCTCAAGTCGCTTGGCTCAGGTCGGTGGCTCTGGGGGGTCATTTCCCATCCTCACCATTGCTGACACAGAGCCTCCTCTCCTCCTAAGGACCCCATGGGGTAGAGAGAAGGGCTCCACTTCAAAAATCAGAGGGAAGGAGTGGGGGGGGGGCTAAAAGACTTGCCTGGAGGTGCAGGGCCCTCGCCCCCCCCCCCAGGCTGGACGCGGGAGGAGACAGGCAGAGTCTCCGCACCCAGACATATGCCGCGTAAAATTAGAAACGGCGCGCGCTTATTTATAGTTTCTATTTACCCAGCACTTCTTGGCGCCAGGCACTGTCTTGGGAAGGCGCATCCGTTCTCACTCTTAATCCTCACACCTTGGCGCGGGGCTCTTACCTCCACTTGGCAAGTGGCTGGACTAAGGCTGGGAACATTGGCTCAAGGTCAGGGAGCCAGACAGCCGGGGCAGAGGCTGAGAAGGGGGACTAGCCCAGCCGCCACCTCCTGCGCCAGCTCAGTTCTGTCTGTGGACGTGTCACCTGCTTGTGTTGATCGGGATGACCCAGGGGGTTTCAAACTAGTGACTCCTTTAAAGGAGAGCTGAGGTGGGTGACCTCAGATCCCTCTGTCTTGGACTGAGGACCACAGGGGGAGAGACGCTGGCAGAGGGACGAGTGTCCAGGTTGAGTCCTGCTGTGGACTTTATGCCGTCACTTAACCTCTCTGGGTTTGACTTCTTGTCTGTAAGACGGAGACAGCTAAAGCCTCCACCGGGCCTGTTACGTGATGTTATGTGTCCACTTTGATCGCAGCCCAAGGAGAGCGATTGTCCTTTCTTCAGAAAACTGCTCATTATCATGAACCAGGAGCCTCGCGACTCCTAGAAAGGAGCCTGGAGACGTAGCTCCTAGAAAGGAAATGAATCCCAAGTTGCAGCCTGAGCAGGAGGAAACTGTGCTTCTCAGGAGCCCTGAGAGGGGACGGGGTGCGGAGAGGCGAAGGCTTCTCACCAACCAAGCAGGAGGGGTGTGCTCCCGGATGTGGCCGGCTCGGTGTGCAAGGAGCCTTTCTGTCATGCAGAACTGAGCTCTCCTCTTCCCCTCTGCAATGAGTAACTCAGTGCCCAGCACCTGCGAGAATCAGCGTTTAACACTATGGGGCAAACAAAAGTCAGAGGAGGCCCTGCCCTCCTCGGCCACGACACGGGGCATCCATTCCAGCAGAGGGAATGAGCACGTGCAGGACTGTCACAGCCCAGGGCAGGGGGACTTGACCGAGGAAAGCCTGGGAAATGGCCAGCCAGCGTGGAGTCCAGGGGCCCTGGGCACAGAGGAGGGGGTCTGGGCTGGAGAGTGTGAGCCAGCCGGAAAGCCAGTAATGTAGGTTGGCCAAACCCTGAATGCAACGGCAGCCATGCTGGAGATTGTGACTTTGCTCTGCAGATGAAGATGGCTACGGAGCTTAGGGCTGCACCCAGCGTGTTCAGAAAAATATTAGCTCAGAGCCTTCAATGGCAAGTGACAAGAAATTTAACAAAAATGCCTTAAAAAGGAAGTCACCAGGAAGCACGGGTGCTCTGAATCCGAACGCTTAAATAATATCACTGTGACTCTCTGCCTCTCTGAGCTTCAGCTCCTGCTTCTTTGGGGAGGCGTTAGTCGCAGAAGGCAGCTTCCCGAGTGCTGATCAACATAGCCACTGCTACCTCTGGACTCTGTCTTACCTGCCAAATGATTTCTCGGTGGGAAGAGAAAAGTTCTGCCTTAACTGGAATTGATTCTCATTTCCCTGGCTTGGACCATTTGACTGTTTTTTGAACCAGTAATTGAAGACAGAAACAAAGAAGGTTTTGTTTGGGCAGGATGGGACTAAGTAATTACCTCTTAATGGAGAAGGACAGGCAGGCAGTGGAGCAAGGCTTGGCTCCATTAAAGGAGAATAAATAAAAGAAAGTGTATTAGTTAGACTGGATGGGTTATGCTGCTGTAACAAATAGCCCCCAGACTTGAGCCGCTTATCACAGCACACATTGACTTCTCATCACACGCCTATTCTGTGGGTGGGGGTAGGTGACCTTCCTTTGCGTCACTCAAGCTGATTGCTGACCTGGGAGGAGCAGATGGTGGATTTCACACACAGGTTGACAATTTTTACTTGGAACCCACACACATATCAGCTCTACTTTATTTTTTCCAAAGCAAATCACATGCCCATATCTAACTCCATGGTGAGAAAAGTGTACCCACCATGTACCTGGGATGAAGAAGTACTGGAAATATTTGGATGAAACACACCACACTATTAAACACAGGCAAATGAAGACAAGGGAAGTCCACTGAGAGAAGATAGCGGGTGACCTATGTTCACAGCAGCATCCTTCAGATTCACTAAGGTGTAAAATCAGCCTGAATGCTTATCAGTGGAGAGATGGAGGAAGACAATGAGGCATATACATTCAATGGAGCACTATTCAGCTGTGTAAAATGATGAAAGTTTGGGGGACAACATGGGTGAACTTGATGCGACTATGCTAGGTGAGAAAAGTCAGAGAGTGAAAGACAGTTATGGATAGCTTCACTCCTGTGGAAAACACATAGCCAAAGGGGTGGGGGGGGAAGCCTGGCAAAACACAGCACAAATAGCTTTAGGTTACTAGACAATAGAGTCACGAAGAGAGTCCAAAAAAAAGATAGTGGTTCCTGGAGGAGAAGGGTAGAGTGTGGACCAAGAGTAGAGAGTGTGTGAGACAGACGAAAAGCACTAGAACCTCGGTGATGATTCTAGTGGTGGAGTGATGCATGATGTATACAGAGGTGTGAAGCCATCCTCCAAAATGATACGGTTTTCTAAACTGGTAAATCAATAAAGCTTGATTACAAAAGAAGGCAGTGGTTTACAGCCACATATCCGTGCAGACATTATACTTCTGAAAATCACTATGGTGTGTCTGTAGACACATTTGTATGTGGTGGAGCAAAAGGGAGAGGAAAGGTAGGAGGCAAGGAGCAAGAGAGAGGTGGTATTGATTTGAATCATTCCTCATTGAGCTAATACAGCCTTTGACCGTATGAGATTATTTACAACATAAAAATTCATCAGGTTATTAGGACTCTGGCAATCTTTATTTCAGAGACATGAGAATGTGATGTCAATAATTCATTGTTGAAGAAGCAATTAACTGGGAAAAATTTTCTCTCTAAAACAACAGCAATAATAATAATAATAATAATAATAATAATAATAATAGCAAGAATAGTGACTTGTTTCTTTTTAAAAAATAAAAATAAGATATCACTTGATTTGTTTTGAGTATCTCCTGCTTTCTTCTCCATCCAAAACTACTTAATGGAAAGCAATTTTATCCAACCAACTGCCGTCAAAAGGAGAGTGGAAAACTGTCAATGAAGAGCATGAAATCAACCACATAATACATTCTAGCAGTAAATTAGATGCCTCACCTTAACCTTTAAATGAGCCTATCAGAATGGAATACTTACATAGCGATACTGAATTTGGGAATAATTCTTATCTCTGCTCGACCCATTGTTGGAAATGAATACTCGTCACATTATCTTTCTGCCGGTTCAAGAGTTCACCACTACCTACCTATCAGTCCAGTTTCACTTGTCCAGACATTTCCTGTTAGGTCCATCAAGGCAGACAGTTTCTCATCAGAGTCCTGCTTCCTTCTTACTCCACACCAAGCTTTAGCAGGACCCATAGGAAAATAACAAAATGGCATCCCTTCCTTACCACTCTTTACTGCCACCTGCTGGAAGTTGCAGTGCTAACTCTCCAAATCTATAGTGACCTTGGGAATTGGGACCCGGAAATATTTCAAGACTCTGGACCTACTTCTAGTGTAATGGGAAGGTGGTGCTGAAGCCATGAGCCCAACATGGGCAGTGTTATTTGCTCATAAAATGTAGGTGTTGCCATCAGCTGCATCTGAAAAACGCAGGGGTTAAGAATAGCCTAAACCGGATAAGGGTGCTTCCTTCTCACATTTCTTTCCCTTAGGGAGGGGCAATCCTATTTCCGGTGACCATATTCTCTCCAAAATGCACACGGGTCTCTTCCTAAAGGCTCTCTCCCCACCTGTCACGTGGGAGACCAGGTTTCATATCCCCGATGGGGAGCCAAAGAAAGGAGCAGGGACTGGAAAGAACTTTTGGGAAGGAGAGCAGAGTTGAGGTCGGAAATCTCTGAGGTTTTGGCTCCCAGAGGAGAAGGTCCCAGAAACAGAGTCTTTGGGGGCTCTCCTGACACTTGAGCCCTGAAGGGCCAGAAGCTGTGTGAAGGTGGAGGAGAAGTGACCCTGATGGAATGCTGAGCCACTGTGCCACTGGGATAGCCCTGAGCTGAACCTCACATTGGAGGACTCACCTGATACTGACTGAGGTGACGGGAGCCAGAAGGCAAGGATGTGACTTGGTGATTTGGGACTGAGGTCCACTAGGACTGAGGTAAACCCCGCACAGCTCCCCGAGGAGCAGAAGTGGGGTTCCTTTCTGTTTGGGATACTTGTGTGGGTGTGGACTATTAGATTCTTTTAGTTTGTTCTTCACTTATGTGTTTTTCAGATGCAGCTAATAGCAATGCCTAAATTTTATGAACAAATAGCACTGCCCATATTGAAGTCATGGCTTTAGTCCCCCCGGAAGGAAGGAGTACCCCCGTTGCTCTGCAACATCGCCATCATGTAGTCTGTGCAATACCCCAACTGCTGACATCTGATTCCCTTCTAGACTGGGACTTTGAATTCAAATCCAGTTGCCCTTTAGGGTTTCTTCTGAGAAATCAGACGAAATCCTCCCCTGGCCACACAGCAGTTCCTCTGCCTAGATAATGAACGAATGAACGACTTAGTAAATGACTGCTACTGAGCTCCCTCTGAAGCTCCCCCCAGAAACTCCAGCATCCAAAGCTCCACAGCATAAAGATCCTTCAGGCACACGGAAGCCCATCCAGGTGCTGCGGGAAGGCTACCTCCATCTGGTGACTTGGAAAATGAACTTGTGATGAGAATAGGTTAAAGTCAGGCTATTCTTTACCTTCCACACCAAGGAAGCCCCTAACCTGAAGCAAACAACAGATGGGCCTTGAATTTGCAACCGTGTGTCTATTGTGATCTAGGGCGCTGTAAAGGGGGTGTTCAGACTCTCTCACAGTTGGTCTGCCTGCCTGCCTGCCATGTTCCCTGTCTCAGAATAAAGGCATGTTGGATGTAAAATAAAGGCTCCAAGAACCTTCTTCCATGTGCCCGAATCAACGTGAACCTGCCTCACCTAGCATGGTCTCATGACAATTTGTCTTTGGAAACTCTCCCCAAGAATTCCGTGTTCTTGGGGCTTTCTCATATCAGACGCTTTCAGCTGAAACTATTAGAAACTCAGATGAAACTAACGTAAACAGATGTACACTGTTTCCCACGACAGGATGTTTGGAGGCTGAAGAAGGTGGGAGACCATCAGACCTGGAGTCATCCAGGTTCTTTCCACATCTCTGCTTCCCATCTTCCGCTCTCCCTCAGCACAGGCGGGTGGAAAGATGGCCACCCCCTCTCACTCTGAGGGGCCATTCGCTGTGCTTCTCTTTTAGGGGAGCAGGAGATTTAGGTCCCCCCAGCAAGCATAAATCCCAACATCTGGTCCGTTAGATTCAGGCCACCTGGCTTTCCCTAAAGCGACCATTTGAAAAGGAACAGGGATGCCCTATATGCTAAATTCCAGGCCATAGCAACCAAAAGCAAATTATGTGACCTGGAGCACAAGGTGAGGGAGGGTCACTGCCCTCCCTCTGGGGTCTGGTAGGAACAGAGAAAGGGGTTGGTGTTGCCCACCAGACTCTGAGCTGGGAGGCACAGTTGCAGCTCTGCCTGCAGCCATCCAAGGGAAGAAGGGTGAGAGGAGATAGTTACACTTAAAACAAAATAAAAGCTGGCAATAATTTCTCAGGCTCCAGATGCTCTTTATTACATAATGGGACTCATAAAAGGCCTTAATGGGTATGATCGTGGAGAATTTCCACTCCCTCTCAGGAACAGGGCTGGGGAGATCCTTGCATGCCGATGAGTAGGAAATCAGAGCCATGAAGCCAAGAGATGGTGCAGTGATGTCCTGGCTCAGCATTGAAAGGGGAGACAATCTCCAAGATGGTCTAGAAAGGCCCACTCCCTCTGTCCAAGAACATCCATCGACATTGAATGAGGAGTCAAGTCTGCCAGAGTGAGGTCTTTGTCTTCACCCATCCACTCTGCCCATTTACTTGTGTGACCATGAATTCACCATTTTCAGGGAACTCCATTTTGCTAACGGTTGTTCAGGAGACTAGTGAGCTCTCTCTCTCTCTCTCCCTCTCTCTCTCTCACACACACACACACACACACACACACATACATCTTGCCCTTCTTTTCACACCTGAAAATGGTAAAAATGATACCAATGATACCAACCCATAAGGACTCAGAGGAGCCAACAAAACAAGCTCTGGCTGCAGACAGTAAGTAGCTCAAGAGAAGGTCGCTGGTGTTATGTTACTCATTATATATATTATATATTATAGGATTATTAGATCATGCTCCTGGCCCTCGGGGAGCTCATCATCTACATTGAGTATTACAATCAGGAGCTATGACATGATTTGAAGATTCTGGGAAAGGATGCAGGATCCAACTGACATTGCAACTGAGACACCCTCTTCTGGCTGTCTTTTTGTCTTCTCTGCACGTGTATCTGCATGTGTATCCCCTCTTTTTATAACATAGGACTCCAGTTACTGTCATTGTTGGCTTCAGGTCCTACCCTAAATCCAATACTCTCCTTAAGGCCCTTCGCTAACTGTACCCACAAAGATCCTATTTCAAAAAAGGCCACATTTTGAGGTACTGCATGGACATGTATTTAGGGGAACATCAGCTCACTACAATTGGTAAATAAATAGCACTGGCTACACTTGGTCCACAGACCCCTGACCTTATCAGCTTCCTGCATGGTATATCCTCAGGGGGCCATGGTCTTTCCTTTATTTCTGTTTGCAATTCAAACAAGCCTTTTTGCTGGAACCTGTGCTGCTTACTGGGCTACAACATTGTGGAGTTGAGGCGATTGTGTCTCATTCATTTGATCCCTAGAACTTACCACAGTGCCTCTCACAGAGCAAATCTCACACAGGTATCACACAATAGATACCTGTTGGATGAATGAATGAATGGATGGATGGATGAATGAATGGATGGATGGATGGATGAATGAATGAATGAATGAATGAATGAATGAATGAATGAATGAATGAATGAATGAATGAATGAATGAATGAATGAATGCTAAAAGAAACATGTGGTAGGTGGTCCTCACCAGACCACAATCGCTGGCCACAGCTGGCCCACTCTGAGTCTGGTTGAGTTTGTTTAATCATATTATACAGCGTGCGTGTTTTACATGATCAATATATGTCACCCTAAGTGAACATGTCACCCAGCCTAATGGCTTCTGCAGGAACAGCTGATTGGGGCTGGCATTCTCCTCTTAGATGCCTGCTGCTACAAGGGCAGTGACAACAGGTTCAGGACCCTCAGTGTCACTTGCACTCTTGTCCAGAATGAAATATGACATGAGTATGGCTTCCGTAATTGTGAGCATTGGCTGCGGAGGGTGCATGATCAGGCTATTAGCTCCTCCTAAGCATCACCCTGCAATGGCGGCCACAACTCACACTCCGGACACCTGGAGCAGAGGGGGGCAACAAGGATGGCTGGTTGACTCCCTGCCCCTTGCGCCTCTCTGTGTCCCAGGTTTGCTCAGCTTGATGCATGAAAAGTTGGGTCTGTGGTAAGAAAACTAAAAAGATACTTCTCCAAAGAAGAAATACAAGTGGCCAATAGGCACATGAATAAACACTCAGCGTCATTAGCAATCAGGGAAATGCAAATCAAAGCCACAATGAGGTACCACCTTACACCAGTAAGAAAGGCCCACATCAAAAAACCAGGCAACAAGTGCTGGTGTGGATGCGGAGAGAAAGGAACACTCTTACACTGCTGCTGGGAATGCACACTGGTCCAGCCACTGTGGAAAGGTGTGTGGAGGACCCTCAATCTGATGAAAATGGACTTACCATTTCACCCAGCAATCGCTCTCTTGGGAATCTACCCAAAGGAGACCTCTATACTTATACAAAGGGACACCTGTGCTCGGATGTTTACTGCAGCACTATTTATCATTGCAAGGAGATGGAAACAACCCACATGCCCCAAGACAGATGAATGGATGGAAAAGATGTGGTCTATATACACTGTGGAATATTACTCATCAGTTAGAAATGACAAATTTGATGAATTTATGATAACATGGATGGACCTAGAAGAAATCATTTTAGTAGAAACAAGTCAGAAAGAAAAAGACAAAAACCAAGTGCTCTCACTAATATATGGGATATAGGAAAAACAAGCTAACAACCAAACTGAAGTACACAACCAGAGGAGGCGGGGAGATGTGAGGGAGCAGTCAGGGAGGGAAGGTGGTGGGTTATCCCTGGGAAATACAAAGATGTGAAATATATATATAAATAAATAAAATTAATTAATTAAACTAAAAAAGAAAACCGGGTACCAGCTCCAACCTGGTATTCTGCTCCAACATGATCACTGGTAAATCTCTAACTCAGCATCTGTGACCTTAAACTCCTGTCAAAATGCAGAGAGTCAGGGGATAGCCTTCCCTGCTGTGACAGTTACCGCTATGTGTCGGTTTCACCGGGCTATGGGGCTTCCAGATCACACATGACTTCTGGGTACAGCAGAGAGGGTATTTCTGTGTGGGGCGAGCATTTGACTTGGTGGACTCAGTCAAGTAGATCATCCTCCTCAAGTGGGCGTCATCCTCCAATCTGCTGGGAAGGAAGAATTCACCCCTTTTCTCTGCCTCAGCGATTGAGCTGGAACATCTCATTTCCTCTTCTGCCCTTGAATGGGATTTTATAGCATTGACTCCCCTAGTTCCCAGAACTCTGTTTTCAGACTGAGTTCTACAGTCATCTTTCTGGCCCTCCAACTTGTGAATGGCAGGAGATTTTATATGTAGATATAAGTTTAGATATAGAGATAGAGATCTCTAGATATGGATATACATATACATATCTTTATCTATCTCTATCCTATTGGTTCCTTCTATCTATCTACCTATCTCTATCTATCTATATATATAATTTATTTATCTTATTTGTTCTATTCCTTTGAAATACCCTGACAAATACACCTTCCTGTTATGCCTGTTGCCTGAGAAGATCCAGGTTGACAACTGTGCACACACAAAGGAAACCAGTTGCCATGATCTGAGAGACGCTAGTGAGAGTTCCACAAGACAAGGAGTTCATAGCTCTTGAGGAACAGAGAACTTTGTCTGACTGACTATAGGAAACTGAATGTCAGTAGCTCATCCGTGAGCTTGGAAGCAGATCCTCCCCAGTCCAACCTTCACCTGAGACTGCAGGCCCCGCCAACCCCAGATACACACTGAGAGACCCCAAGACTGGGAGACTAGCTAACCAACCCAACAAATAATCAGTGCTGCTAGCTTGAGCCACTACATCATGGGGTCATTTGTTAGTTACATGTAATATACCACTACTACTCCACACGTCATCAATGGGAGCCATTCAAATCAGCTAACCTGGGCCATCAGACAACTCATCTACCTTAACTCAATCTTTTCTCCTTCAAAATGGCGGGAGAGGGGAGTAGTTACAATAGTATCTGCCATCAGTATTATTGGGAAAGAGATGAGAGAAATAGAAAGGGTGCGCTTAGCACAGGGAACAAAAACATTAAAAAAATACGGGGACCCAGGACTGTTGGGCTCCCAGTCCCTGATTGTTCTGCACCTCTGCAGTGTCTACAGGGAATAAGAAATGAGACGGACGTGAGGCGAGAGGAATCAAGAGGAATCTGTTTGTTTCGTGAGCAGGATAGCGACAGGTGAATGGCATTTGCAGGGCTGAAGGCAGAGGGTCAAGTCCACCCCACTCTCAGAGAGGACATCGGGACATAGAGACTCTGGATCGTGGTCAAGGTTGTGTCTTTTTCTTCTTCATAAAAGCCTCCACAGGATTGTACTTTCCCCTAGAAAAAATAAAACTAGCTAGTAAATAGATATAATTGCACCTCCCGTGTAACCACAGGACATAGTTATTGACTGTGCTCAGCCACGCATCACAGTGGAAATGGAAACCACCCAGGCACAATGCTCTCAGCCCAGGAAGCAGGCGGTGGCTGGCACCACCAGCTAAGCGTCTTGACTATGTGTCTCCTGGAAACGTTGTGATTCCCTGGTCAGTTTGTCTCATCCGAGATAAAGACCCACACACATTTTTAAACAGAATGTGTGGGTTTTTCCAGTTTCCTGGGGGCATGGAAGACTCTACCTCTTAGCTCCCAGACTATCATTTCCCAGTAGCTTAAAAACTGCAGACCCCAGAGAGCCCCCCGGGTGTGAATATGGCCAGTTCACTCCATCAGTGGTGTGAATTTGGATGAGTAACCTCTCTGAGCCCATTCCTCATATGAAAAATGGATGGCATCCCCCCTCCCCCATGGTGGATCTGAGAATAAAATGCACTGAGGTATACAAAAAGCACTTAGTGAATTGGCTGACATAAAGGAGGATGAACAATCATCCCACCCCATTTTTTTATGTTATTTAACCATGAAATCAAAATGGAGACCATTTGAAAAGTGTCCTCAAGATCAATATTTCACAAATTGTGATTTGCAAAATAGCTATCATCAAGCAAGATTTTAGGCAGGGAGGGAGGGAGGGAGAGAGAGTGGAAAGAAGTTGATTCCTTAGTGAAATAAGTTTAGACAGAAAATTTAGATAAAAAATTTTAAGGTTTCGTTGCTCTTTGCAGGACTTTTCAGAGCCTTTAATATGCAAATTTGCATGACCCTCCAGGAGAAGAATTACATAAGCAAGGTTTTCATAATTTATTTCTACACAGAGTTCTTTTATCTCCTCCCCGAAATTCTTATTAGTATCTTACAGAAAGCTGCTCCCAGGAACATACTCTAGAAAATCATTTCTGTAGGATTATCAGAGCTCAATCAGACTTTCTCCACTAGAATTTCTGATCACACAGAATTGTGAGGAGACTCTATCTGTGATTTGATTTATTCTCCTTCCCGACTCTTACCAGTCCCGTGAAAAACATCTAAATTTGGGAACCACCAGTGAATCTATTGTCATATGTTTTCACTGACCCTGCTACACAAAGGCTGGATTTTTGCTTCCACCTTTGCATTCCCTGGGTCTAATCTTACTCCTTACACCCAGGCCTTTGCCCAGGATTCTGAGGATCACAGGAGGCATCCACCTTCCTGGTCTCTGTCCCTCAGAGACAAAGCAGTTGAGTCCCTGAGGTCCCTGAGGAACCTGGGTACCTCATCCCCTGGAGAGTACATCCTGACCCAGCACCTTGGTCAACAAAATCCCAAGGATGTCCTTATCTGAGATCCCAGAGTAGTAACCAAGCACAGAATGATATGCACTTCTATGTGAAGACTGACATTGCCCTCCAATCCAGCTCTCTCATCCCCACAATAAATCCAGAACCCTCACCCCACCAGCCACTGGCTGCAAATATCATTGCCAAGAGGAGTCAGTTGTCCCCCCAGGTAGATCCAGCCCTGATTGAACCCCGGAAAATCCCCTGCTGCCTTCTCAATCCCCTTCTTTTTCCCTGCAGCTTTCATCTCATAGTCTGATGTACCCTGTGTTGTTTTTCCACTCCTCTCTCAGTTGACTGTCAGCTAATCCTGTAAAGTGTTAAGTTGCTCGCTTGAGTGTAAAGTGATAAAAAGATGCTAAAAGACTAAACATTATCAGGGAATTGTGCATTTTAGATGGGTGTCTCAAAAAAAAGGTAAGCCTTAAATCTCCAAGAAAGCCAGAATGTGGCAAGGGAGACAGAGAGGAAAGAGTGAAGAGCTGAAATCCTGGTTCTGCCCATTTTCTCATCCTGGGATCCATTTATCCACCCATTATGCATGGAGAGCTTGCCCTGACCAGGACCGTGTAAGGCACTGAGAATAGAGCTGTGAATAAAATACCCAGCACCAATCCTATCATCACGGACCTTATTAAGCTAAGAAAAAAATAACTATGATTATAAATTATAAGAAAGGCAATGATGGAAAAGAACTGGGTGCTGTAACAGAGAATAAGCAGCCTGACCTCATTCCAACGGCAGGTTCAGGAGAGTTCTCTCCAAGGAGCTAACATTCAGACTGAGACACAAAGTAGGAGAAATGAAGACTTACACCGAAGCTGCGAGGAGAGGTGCACCCAGGCAAAGCAATGCTTTTTCATAGGGATGGAGGAGAGAAAGTCTTGGCTTGCTTGGGGAAAAATGGTGCAGATGGAGTGCAACGCAGAGACAGCCAAGATGCAGCCAGTGTATCGGTTACCTTTGGCACAACAAACCACTGAAAACTGTGGTTTGCAACCATGCCTATTGCTCATGCACTAGGGGTCAGCCAGGGTCAGTGCCAAGTTCCTGTCTGTGTAGCCTCCTCCAGCAGCCCCAAGGCCAAAACACAAGCCTGCACAACAGCAGGTGGTGCTGCTTGAGACAGGAACTCAGAACTGTCCAACCAGTGGTTGTTAGCCCAACAAGTCACACAGCTGAGCTCCAGACGGAGGTAGCTATTACAAAATCACCTTGCTAAGGGTCTGAATACCAGGTGGAATGGAAAGTGGGGCCATTTTGATACAGGGTAGTGAAGCAGTTAACAATTGTATGGGCGCCAAAATGTCCTGGTGGGTGGAGTCTGAAAGAACCATGAGAGGAAATGGGAATCTGGGACGTGCCACCAAAGGGTGTATATAAAGGGAGGAGATAGGGAGAAAAGAGATGAGAATGGTGGACTGAGAGAACAGGCCCATGTGGCCTGGTTGGGGGAAGCCCTCTGGAAGAGTGAGTAGGTGGTGATGAGGAGTCACATGGTGGGAGAGAGGCCAAGAGGGAAGTAGCCAGTTTGGAGTCAGATGCCAGAATGACATTCTGAGAGTGACCAGGGGCTGCTGAGGGCAGGCCTGGTGGATGTGGCCGGACACCACTGAAGGCAGGCCTGGTAAAGGAAGTGCGTGGAGCCGCAGCAAGGCAACATATTTGGAAAGCTGAGTTTGCATCAGCATCTGTTGGAAAAGTTTGAAGAGCCTTGGAGAAGCGGAGCAGCTTGGAGCATTGGCGACAGAAGCAAAGAGAAGACAATGGAGAAAGACTGGACTTTGCAGGGTGCGTGCCTCGGGTTTGGAGGGGCAAAAGGGCACTGCCGTGGGCATGTGTTTGGGACTTTTGGACTAAATGGTGATTAGGGTAAGATAACTCGCCACTTGTGGCTTTGAGGACTTTTCATTTTTCCTGTTGAATACCCTTGTAAATAAAACCCTGTTGTACTGCATTTGTCTGGAAACTGCTATGTGTGGGTGGTATGGACCTGAAGGGACCTGATGGCAGAAGCTACATTTTAAAGTGGCATGTTGGTTAGAGGCTTCTGTCCCATTTTTGACCTGTTCAACTAGGTCATTGAAGGTCAGTGTGTTTAGCTTGGATTTAATTCTAAGTACAATAGGAAGCTATTTGGCTGATCATTTATTGATCATGTGATCTTAGGCAAATCATATGCCCTCTTGAGTATTTGTTTCTTCATCTGCAAAATGTGTTTATAGAGGAAGTTTGAAGAGGGGATTCAGGGAAGGGGGGACTTTATTCCGGAAAAAGATACTTATATTGTAACTCTTCCAAGATGGGGAGGTTCATCATCGGTTCTAGCAGCAAAAGAATAGCCAAGCCCTTGGCATATCTTCATAGAATATCTTCATAGGATTTTTAATCATGAAAATCAGGCAACAAAGAAACAACCTCCTGAATCTCTCAAGTTCTAGTTCTCCGTGGCATTCTCCTCACATTCTCCTTCTCACCCTCCCCGCCCAGGGTGACACCATCACTTTATTTCCACCTTCTAGACCCAGGTTTGCCCATGCAGGCAGGTGCACACCCATGGGGCCAGGTGTGTACAATCAGGGGGAGGGCTCCACATCACAGGTTCTGGTCATAGAGGTTAATGGAGGAAAAATCCTGTCTAGATCATTTACCACAATTCTCAAACCCCCGTGACCCTTCTACTATTTCTGTGCAAAGATGATATTAGAGACCTCAGAGGATGAGTGTGAGAATCAAATGAGATCAGGAATGTGAACGTGCTTGGTAAACTGTGAAGTCCTCTGCACTGATCATTTCCTGTATTATGGATGTTACACTGCCAAGTCGATAACAGGATTATTATTTCATAGACAAGGAAGCTACAACTCAGGAATGCTCTGCAACCCTCATCTGTTACACAGCTAGAAAAGAGCAGAGCCAGTCATGAAACCCTCACCCATCTGATTCCAAAGCCCCAGCCTCCAATTAACTATAAATTAAATAAGTCTCTTCCCCATATGAGGAATTGGCTGCAGTAGCACCTTTAACAGAGATTACTGGCTTTGCAGGAAGGGATGGGCATGATTTAGACCTTTCCCAGAGGCTGCTGAGCTCAGCAATAGTTCCTTATCCCAGGCAGGCCAGTGGCCAACAGCTAATACACCAGGGGCCATCCCAGCTGATTGGTTCATCAATAACCCATTATCTCTGCCACTGTAAATATCTCAGAAGGAATGTGACTTTTGGGGAGGAATTTCCAGATACACCCTGGCTTCAGCCAGACTGAGAACCCTGGGAGGAAAGAAACAGCTGCTTTTCTGGCTTTTCCTGGGAAAAATGTTGCAAAATCCCCCTCTACAGACCCTGACAAGGGGGAACAGGCTGAAACAGTCTGGAGACCGGAGCCTTCCATCAACAACTGTCACATGCGTTGCTCAGAACTGCAGGGATAAGATCCAAGGGATGTATAAAATGCTGGGTTCAGCTTCCCAGATCACAGCCCAAGAGGGGGTTGGGGGTAGAACACCCTGCAGTGGGTGTGTATAAGCAGCTGGCTTTCAGGACTGGTTGCCTAGACAGTCTGGTTTAGATCTGAGTAAAGCCCAGACATATGATGCTTTGTTTGAACACAGCGGTGCCAAGCTGTGCTGCAAAGCCAAAGTCAGGAACACTGGGCAAATGCAGCCTCAGCACCTGTAAGCCAAACCTCCTGTCCGTGCTGAGAAAGATGATAAAACACAGCTCCTGACCTCAGGGAGCCCACAGATCAGTCAGACAAACAGATACACTGACACACAGCTACAGTCATACCTGAGGAGGCGTAATCTGAGCTTAAACAGCTTTTTTTTTTTTTGAGACTAGACCTCACTATGTTGCCTGGGGTAGTCCCAATCCCATGGACTCAAGCGATCCCCAGCCTCAGCCTCCCAGGGAGCTGGGATTACAGGCACCTACCACCAGGCCTGGCTGGTTTTCCAAGACCAGTTCTCACTATGTTGCCCAGGGTAGTCTCGAAGCTGAGGAACTCAAGCAATCCCTGGCCTCTTGCTTCCCAGTACTTGGATTACAGGCTCACACCACCATGCCCAGCTACTCAGCTTTTTGATACCCCCGGGACATCCTGACTGTTCAGGAAAAACTGCCCTTTGGTGCCCTGCCTGATCTATTACTCCCCCAAACCTTCATGGCTTTTCCCTGGCCAGTTGGCCTCTCCCTACCCCTGGCTTCACTGTCTGAACTGTGGTCTCACCATCACAGTAACTTGGAAATTTCCACCCCACTGTCTCCCTCTGGCCAACTGGCATAGACCTGATTTCCGATCATCCCACCCCCATAGTCCCTATTAGAACAGAAAAGCAAAATGGAAGGAATATTATGCAAAAATAATCACAAACACACCTCTAGAACCGAAGGGTGTGTGCTTTGTATCAAGTGAGTCCATCCCAAAGTGAGGAGGGCATGAAGAAGGAGGGAGCAAAGCCGGGGAGGGGAAGAATTTGACATCAACGGCATGCTTCGCTGAGGAATGTCAGACCATTTGAAATGGAGGATTTTCACTAAAATATTTTTTTGATTTTTTTAATTTTATATATATGTATATTTTATATCATTGTCTACCCTGAGGTTCTCCTGCCACCTTACCACCCATACACCATCTTAATCTCTTGTGCCCATCCCTCCCCCAATTTTACCCTCCTCCCCCTCTCTTTCTCTATGCTTCAGTTCTGTTGACAATCTTAATTTTTTCTTGTCCATTTTTTTGTTTTCCCCATATCCCTCAAATAAGTGGGACCATCCAGCATTTCTCCTTTTCTTTCTGGCTTATTTCTGCTCACATGATTCCTTCTAGCTCCATCCATGTTGCTGCAATGACATAAGTTTGTCTTTTTGAGTGATGGATAATATTCCATTGTGTACATAGACCACAACTTTCTGACCCATTTGTCTCTTTGGGGTATTTGGGTTGTTTCCATATCCTGGCTATTGTAAATAGTGCTACAATAAACATCCAAGTGCAGGTATCCTTTAGATTTAGTGTTTTTGTGTCCTTTGGGTAGATTCATACAAGTGGGATTGCTGGATCGAGTGGTAGTTCCATTTTCAGTAGTTTGAGGGTCCTCCACACAACTTTCCATAGTGGTTGAACCAGTTTACATTCCCAACAGTGTTCACTAAATGATTTCTAGGGAAGGCATAGAAGTAGGAAAGGAGCAAATGTCACATACAAAGAAATAAACATCAAAATGGTACTAAATAACTCAGCAGTAACTTCAAACAAAGAGAACCATGTATCCCTGTCATGAGACTTTTGAATAACAATGATTTTTAACTTTCTATACCTAACCATACTATCAAACAAGTGAAAAGATGCACCTGTCTAAAAAACAAAGCCTACTCAGATTCCATTATTCAGAAAAATCCCCAAAGATGACTCTAATAAAATGAATTGGTAAACCAAGAAAGAGAAATGCATACCATACAGTGAGTGAGAGATTTAACACAGGATTGAGAAAAGAAAAGGATGATTTCTAAGTTTAGAGACCAAAAAATGGAGGTAAAGAACTACCCATTGACATTCTAGTGTTTGTTTGTTTGTTTGTTTGGTAAATCTATTATTGGCATATTGGTTGGAAGTCTAGCTCAGGAATTACACTAATCACTGAAACCGCACATCTTAATTATTATCTTCGTTAATGTGATTTTTATCCTTTCAAGGTAATATCATCTATATTATCATTATAAGTTGTGGATGGTTTCAATGATGAAGCCATCTGAATGGATTCCCATAGACTTTTAAAGATATTGAGTAAAAATCAAGCAGTCTGGTCAACATGGTTTAGCCTTGAAGGCCAAGAGGGAGGCATCCAGTGAAATGGAGGAGCCACCAGAAACACACATGACTCACTCACAAGAGACACACCTTGAAGGGAAAGATGAAGAAAACAAACTAGAATCTAATGTGAGTCCAGATGCAGAGGCCAGGAAAGCTGACTCAGTCGCTGGGCCCCCCGACCCCCCATCCCAGCACACAAGGCCAACTCTACTTCTCCCCTGAGACCTAACAGCAGTTCACATGGAGTGAAGCTGCCTGATTCTTACCAGAAAATCCAGAATTTCTATCTACAGGGAGTTCTCCTGGTAGGGCCAAAAGACAAGCCCAGAAGAGGAAGCTAAGGGAACTGTCACCGAGAGAAGGACACACTCACTCTCCTGATGACCCTGTCTACTGAAGAAGCCTCGTGGGAAAAGACAGTCTCGGCCAGATGGGAAGACCTGACATGGCATTTGAGGCAGATGGAAGTACAGATTCAAATAAGTTTGCTCAGAGAGCAGCCGAGACAGGAGACAGCTGACAGGCTGCAGACAGAACGAAAACGATCTCCATTTTCCACGTTCCATAATGGTAACTGTTAACGTGGATGCCAATCTCCCTGTGTGAGGAGTTGCGCCAGACGCTGACATTATTTCCCTTCATAGTCTCCTCTGTGCTAATTACTGATGACCACTCACAGGTGGAGAAAACATGATACAGAGGCAGCAAATTTATCTTCTGTACCGGGAAGACAGACAGTGCAGAATGAGTTCTTCAGGGGAACAGGGATTTGAGCGTGGGATTTCAGGAAGGACAATGGGGCCCATGACACCACTCTCAGGAGCAGAGTCGAGGCATGGAGGGTCCTGTGTGGCCTTTTGTCATCTTGATATTTGTTAATTAGCATGCCAGCTAATGTCACCGTGTTCCCTGACACGGGAAGACAGGACAAGCTGGGGTGGATGCGGCGGTGGGTTTCACAAATGCAGCCTGGGCTGGGGTTTCCCGACATCTCTGCCATGGTGAGAAGCAAAGCGGATAGATTGACTTTCTGAGCCGTTGAAGCTGGAGAAAGTTCAATAAGTCAGCTGTCAGCGTAGGGTCCCTTGCAGGCTCAGGAATTTCAATTTCAAAGTACAAGAGATTGAAGTCTTGAAACACGAGATCATCAAACACTAATGACTCCTGAGTTCTGCTGGGGGCGTGGAAGCAGGTGAGAAGCTGGCTTTCGAAAGGGTGCATGGGGCGGAGAGCTCGCCACACGCTGGATTAATTCAGTCTGAGTTGAGAGGAGAGGAGGGGGCAGCGTGAACGTGTGCGCCACCTGAGAGCAACAGGGAGAGATTTCAAAGGCATGAGAAGGGCTTCTCACTCACTCCCGCTCTCATCTCCCCACTTGCTGGCCCAACAGGTGAAGCTGCAAAAAGCAGGCAGGATGACTGCAAAGCAGGTGACCTACCCGGGAACAGCAGTCAAGTTGGCTGGTGATAGAACAGAGCTTTGTTCCCTGAGATGGGGCCTGCATGGACACCAGGCTGCACGCCACCCCACCCACCCGTGTTTGTCGGGGGGTCACGCTTTGCGGCTTCAGAGCAAACATAAAAGAGAACATCACTCCTGATGGCATTGAGCTGGCATCCCCAAGCAGGAGCGGAAATCACAAAAGCCCGCCTGTTGGGGAGCATCAAGAAAGAAGCTGCCGCTGGGGAAGGAGGATGGCGCTTTCTGGGCTGGTGACAGCTTTCCTGTGCGGATTCGGGTGGTGGTGCCTTGGGTGAACGCAGACGAGAAAATGCACCAAGATGCATCATTGCCAGGTGCACATTTAGGCCAAAGAAAATCCCCTTCCTGAAAAGTGTCCAGGTTTGGACAATACATCTCATGGCTGCTTTATTCAAAGGAGACCGTTTCCATCCAGAACGGAGAGCAGACCTCATGCTTTCTAGCTGTTTGCGTAGCCCGCAAGGCAGATTTTTCCCATTCTCTAGTTTATGGGCTATGCAGACTCGGGGCTTCTCAGACCCAGTGCTGGTTCCCGCTGCAGCCCTGGGTCTTACCAGCAAGTGACTGAAGCGAGAAAGTCTAAATGACTCTGTGCGGTGGCTTCTAGCTTAACCCGAAACCCGCACGGAGGGGCTGTAAGTTGCCTCCTTTAGGGCGATGCACCTGATGATAGAACCTCTCCTCGCTGCTTCCTCCTGATCTCATTTTCCCGAAGGCTGAGAGGAGGCTGCAGGAGCTCAGGGAGCCTGAGGCTCAGCGTCTGAGTGACGTGCTGTCAAGCCCGAGTGGGGCTGGATGCACATGCAATATCAGCTAACGCTCAGGATGCGCTGATCTCCCCAGATCTCAATCACGCGAGCCTGTTGAAACAGGCGGAACAATATGTTTCTATGGACGTTTAGTGTTCTTGAAGGTTAAAAAAACACCTGCCCTTCCATTCGACATCTCCTCCCTACTCTCCTGTCTCTGAGAAAGGTGGTGCCCTCGCAGGAAGCCCCAGGAATTGAGGTGACACAGATGCTATTGTCAATAAGAGAAAAAAAACTTGACAGTTTTCCCTGGGCTTTAGAACCTCTGCATCCAGGCAGCCACAAGGGAAAAAAGATCAGGGACTTTTCCACTCAGGAAGGAGACAAAGGACCAGAGAATAAAGGCTGGAGAGCAGGAAGGGGAGACGGAAGTGAGACTCATCCAAGAGTCCGCAAGGCGGAGAACTGCCGCTTCAAAGCCTCCACTGCAGGCTGGGAGGCTGCCAAGGGAGTTCACGGAAGTCATCCTGAGGCGGTGGGAAGACTCAGTTCTCATCACAGGTCCTGATGCATAACTCCCAGATTCCACAGGGAGTTACACCTGCAGGGGGACTCATCTCCCGATGAGGAGATGAGGCAAAGGCTTCCAGGCTCTTTTCCCTGCTCTGCAAATATTCCCCAGCAACACTAACAAGACAAGCATCTTCCTGGGAGAGACCAAGTGTTCCCAGGTATGGGTTTTGCAGGGAAAGTTGCTATTTACTCTTTGCCTTTAAAGTCGTTTCAAAGTCATTTGTGGAAAAGTCAGTGTTTGAGGTTCAAACCCCAAGGAAAGAAGAGAGGCAGCAATTCAGCGCCTCGACGGTGCCCACAGATCCGGAGGGAGTGGGACCGTGATGCCAGCAGCTCCTGGAGTTGAGGAAATGGGGAAATGTTACTTTGTCTCCAGTCTCTGCCCAGGTAGCCAAAGAGACAGAGGTCCAGGAGAGGTGACCGATAAAGGAGACGACCCAGTGCTGTTGCCCCCACGGGCCCAATTCTCGATGACACAGAAGCCGAAAATGACGTCTGTTTCTGAGAAGAGTCGGTTTAACACAAGGTCACCCGGCAGGAGGCTGGAGGTCAGGTCCTCGAATCGTGTCTCGAAAGGATGGGGCTTTGGAACTCTTTATGGGCTCCAAGAGCAACTGGGGAAATGCAAATTCGTGGTATCTGATTGGTTCTTTCCGCTAACCTAGGATTTGGGGTCCAGAGCACCGTTGTGCTGATTGGTGTTCATCTACACATGAGTCAGACTTCTCGGTTCTGTCTTTATGACTGTTCCGGGCTGGGGAGGTGAGGTCAGGTTGAGGACAGTGATCACTCTAGGCCTAGCGTAAGGACGCACGCTTCGCCTGAGTCACAGACCTGGTGAATCATGGTTCTGGAACTTCCCTCTCAGCCTCAGCACCCCCATCCTGAGTGGAAATAGCTGGTTCCCCAGTCAGGAGGTTGTCCGGGTAAAGCAGACGCCACTCTTAGCACAACGCCGGGACTCTGGTGAGCATGTGCGCCCTGATCCAGAGTGGAGGTTTCTTCTAACTGCTGCTACAACGGCCGCCCACGTCTAGGCTTCACACAGCACAAATTCATCATCTGGGGTCAGGAAGGCAGAAGTCTGCGACTTATTTCATTGAGCTCTGTGGGCGGGGCTGTTTTTCTGCTGCAAGCTCTAGGGGGAAATTCCTTTGTCTTTGCCTGCTACTAGACACAGCCTGCATTCTTTGGCTCATGGCTCCTTCCATCTTCAAAGCCAGTCATAGCGACACAGCTTCAAACCCTTCCCTCATTCGCTCTCTCCCCCCATGTGTCCACCTTCACGTTTCCTTCCAACGGGGACCCTCCTGCTCCTTCTTTTCAGGACCCTGGTGATGAGACGGAACATGTCCCCTGGTCAATCCAAGATCGTCTTCCATCTCAAAAGCCTCAACTTAATCACATCGGCAAAGTCCCTTCGCAGGGATGAGGATGGGAACATATTGGACGGGAGCATTATCCAGCCTACCACGGCTGCTATTTTCTCCTTTGGGATACTAGCCATCCACGAGAATCTGAGTTCAATATGCAAGGGTTACTGTTTTCAAAATGCCTCTTATATTTAGATTTTATTTCCATCTTTGAATCGTTGATTACATTCTTAGTCTACCCACGTGCCACCCCAAATAGACTCGTGTCTATTGGAACCACGAGCTAGTGGTCCACTTGCAACATTTGGGGGAACGTGAGTGTCCTCTGCGGCACCTCATGATGGAAGCTGGTGTTCTGACCTGCAACTCCTGGATCGCAGACCCTGCTCCCTTCATTTGAAGAGGCTATAGAAAAAAGTGGTTGCAAAGTGATGGAGATAAGGGGGGCTGAGGCAGGAAATGCAGCAGAGAAAGGCAGCCTGAAACTTCAGATCCCAGAGAGTCCTTGTCAAAAACCAATAATTTGGTCACAAACAATTTGAAGAGCCACATTTCACCTGATCGCTTAGTTGGCCTAAAGGAGTTTCTAATAAAGGACTGTAATAACACTTCACGGCCGTCCTTGCCACGTGGAGCTTGGGGAAGGAAAAATGAGGTCTGCTAGAAAGGCCCCTGAAATTCACACTCCTCTTTCCATTTCCAGCCTTTGCCCAGGTCCCCTCTTCTGAAGGCAATTTTCCAAGGACAGTCTCAAGCCAGACACAAGCAATTGCATCTTGCTGGGTTCGTTTTTCCCTTTGGGGGTTCACACTCCCCCCCCCTTATTTTCATATTTCTGTCCAGAGCTGCAAGTGGGTCATCTAATCGTTTTCAAAGAAGAGAAAAATCTATACCAGGAACAGAAACAAAACATAAAGGCAGCCAGAGGCTTTGAATCCAGGGGATAAATAGATTTGTGTCAAAGGACTCATTCTTTAAATGAAGACTTAGCCATTCCTTTCCTCATAAAGGGTCAGGTAAAAAACACTTTCGACTTTACTGTGTGGGGGGGGGTCTCTACCATGACTTCTGGATCCCAGACTTGCAGCCTGGAGTCAGCCACAGATGACACACCACCATGTGGGAGTGACTGTGTATAGTGCAACCAAGCCTCGACACCAATTGTAGGGAACTGGCCCATTGTTGGGGAAGCATCAAGCGCACCAATCTGCGTAGGTTCGGTACTGGTTCTAGCAGTTACATGACACATCAGGGCAGGCAGGGCAGGGCCAGGGGTGTGGGAGGTAGGCCAGCCCCTTTAGCCCCTCTTTCCTAGGCCCAGGTGTGCACACCTACACATGCACACACTCACTGGACAATCACATAGAAGATGTAATATCCCAGGAGCTGGTTTTACAGGCTACTGAGGGGCTGGGGGTTGGGGGGGGGGGAGTCTGACTAATTCACCTGCCCTCCACTGTGCTCATATGGAAGTTTACTTACAAGACCAGAGAGACTGTTACTCCTGCAAGCGGTTTTTTGCCACCTTGTACTTTAAACTTTTCCAGAGTTGGCATAAAAAGAAGGAAGCAGATGAGACCCGGGCTGAAAAGAAACTGAAGCAGCACTGACCTGCCCCAGAGTCACAAGAAGAGAACAAAAAAAGTGGCCAGTTTCATTCTTTGCCTTCTTGCTCAGGGCTGGCCCCAGGCAGAATGGCAAAACCAGAGTCTTTTCCTTCTGCCTCCCATTGCAGCTTGCCAAGTCACACAGTGCTCTCCGGTGCTCTTCCAACCCAGAAGGAACCGGGAGTTCGTTCCCACCCTAGATGGTGATAGCCTCTCTACCAGATGGCACTTGTCCATACCATGCGAGCCTCCTGGCTAGCTTTTCCAGAAGGTCAGTGAGCCTATCACAGAAAGAAGTGAAACTTAGGGCAAGTGGAGCACAGAGAGACAGGAGCACCCAATCCAGGTCTTTCATTTGACCAGCTCCTTAATCGAGGGACCCTAACCTTCTCATGAGTTTAAGCTCCAATTGTCTTAAAACTGGGATCATCTCTTCCCAAAACACTAGTTTAACATTCACCTCCATCACTGAAACTAATCACCATTACTTTCCATTCTTTTAATATGATCCTTCCTCCCCCCTCCATAAACCTCTATAGTCAATATGATTCTAATTTTTTTTAAAAAACCGAGTCATTCTCATCTTTGACAAAATGGTTCTAATATTCCCATGAAATATTAATAGGCCAATATTTGCCAGGATAAGGGAAACTTACTAGGGATCAAGAATGGGGGTAAACTTTGAATATTTTCTACCTTTCGTTGAATCTAAGATGCCACTGCTTGTAAGACACACAATATTTTACATGCCATCAAGAGGGAGAAAAGGTGAAGATAGCACCTTCATAGCAATATGTATTGCAATTTTAGAGAAGGCAATATGTGGAGGTGGTAAGCACATCTTCAAATCAATGACATATAATAAAGGCAGTGTGGAAGACAAATAAAATTAGATCCTGAATTCCCTCTCTACAGAGTTATCTTCTGAATGGATTAAAGGCATATAAGCAAAAAGAAAATCTTTAAAATATTTTGTATGACAAAAAAATAAAATACCAAAAGAAAAGTTACAAGACGAGCCACAGCTGGGAGATGATATTTGCAACACATAAAACTGAGAGTGGATCCGTCTCCAGAATATAAAGAAGTCCTCCAGATCAATAAGAAAAGATGAACAACTCAACATGAGAAGCAGGAATTCACAGAGGAAGAATCCTGAGTGGCCAGTAAAATTTGTGTAAAGAAGCTTATCCTGCTGGATAAGCAAAAAAATGCAGATCAAAACAAGATACCCAACATCAGAATGGCAAAATAGCAAGGGTCAGAAAGGATGGAGAGAAACACAGTCCTGTAGTTGATGGAAATACAAACTCCATCCCACTTTGGAGACAAATTTGGCAACACCCAGGAGAATTGTAGGTGTTCATTTTCTAGATCCCATATGGAGTGTTTTTGAAAACAGACATTTGGAATCAGATAAAAGGATGTTTGGTTTTAAGATTGCCTAATATGGTGGAAATTTGGAGTCAACCTAATGGTTCACCAATCGACAAAGGAATAAATATGTTACATTCTACTGGTGGCATACTATGCAGCTGTCAAAAAAGAATGGCCACAACCAATATAGTGTTGAATGGTTGTGCAATCATGGGAATATAATTACCAACTCTGAACTGTACGCTAGAAAGTGGTTACAGTGGAAATTTTATGTTGGGTATATTTCACCAGAATAAAAAGAAATATAAAAATAAATAAATGGCCCTGGGAGAAAAGGTTAAAAAACAAGAGAGGAGACAAGGAATCTTGCAGAACAGAAAGTAAGGAAATGCTCAAAAATGTAAAAGGATGGGACAATGCCCAAGGGATGGAGAGGTCATCTGAAAATAACTCCCCAGAGTGGACAGTTTGAGCAGAAAAAAAAACATGGCATTGGGATATGATTCAAGGTAGAAAACAAATAGCTCTGAGTTTATAATGATGTACAGTCAGGTCATTTCATGACAGGGATGTGTTCAGAGAGCTAGGAGGTGAATTCACTTACTAAAATGGTCCATACAATAAGTTGTTTCATTAAGAATAAAAATTCTTAACGATGTACCTCAGTGAAGCAGATTTTAAAAATGGAGAAACTCTGGTGAAGTCTAAATAACAACCTCAGTACTAGCTTCTCAACTTTTCTCTAAATCTAAAATTAGTCTAAAAAGTAAAAAACTTAATTAAATAATAGCATAAGTGAGCTGAAAGAGAATGAGGCCATTATAATTCCACTGACGTAACTATCTGAAAACTCAAAATGCCAGTTACTGGTCATGGATGTTACCGTGCAGGGTCTGAAAACTGCCCCTGGGTGAAACCCTCTCTCACCAGGCCTGGACCCAGTCAACTGCCACCTCAGATTCAGAAGAAAAAGGGGGGGTAGGGGCCCTTTGGTACAAAAGAACAAAAATGATTTATCATAAGCAACAGGGAGGAGGGAGCGGAAGAACAAGCAGGATAGAGAGAGATGGTCCAGTCACTAGTGCGGCCATGGGGATGCTGTTTCAGGAGACAGCCAGGTCCAGCAAGGCCCCCATGTTGGGAGCTCAGATCTGCAGAACCGCAGGGCAAAGTTCTGCCATCCAGGTGAGCACTATGTGGTAGAGGCAGCCACTGAGGTTCGGGGCTCCTCTGCTGGAGGGGGTTGTGAAGGTTGCCAGCTGGCCCTGCCAGCGGCATAGATCTGCAGCCGCAGCAGCTCTGGTGACAGACAGAGACCAAGCCCATGGAACTCCTGCCTTTTAAAGGCCCACAAAATAACCACTCAGCCTTGCCCCTTCCCAGCAGCCCCCTCTCTCTCTGGGCAGAGCTGAAGCCATCACCTGCCTAGGTGTCGCCATTCCAGTCTGGGTGGGCTCTGGATGTGGTGGGGGGGTGCAGAGAGTGATACAGGGTTGTGAGTGACACAGGTTAAAATTCTATTGGCACCAAATACCCTGGTGGCTGGGGTCTGAGAGAAAGACATGAGAAGAGGTGAGACGCATCAAAAGGCAGATAAAAGGAAGGAGCGAGGCTAGGAGAGGGAGGAAAAGAGAAGGAAAGAAAGGAGCCACGGTGGCCGGCAGAAGAGTGGCTGGTGTGGAGCGTGTGGAACCGCAGCAAGGCGGCATAGTGAGCTGGTACCTGGAGAGGGCCAGAGATTGGGAAAGCGGATTTGTGCTTCAGCAATTGTGGGAGAAGTTTGAAGCACCTTGGAGAAGGGGAGCAGCTCGGAACACTGGAGAAGAAGAAAAGAGAAGATGCCGGAGAAAGATTGGACTTGTCAGTGGCTGCCTCGGTTTGGAGGGGCAAAGGGCACCATCTTGGACTTACGTCTTTGGGACTGAAAATGGTGACTGGGGTCAGATAACTGGCTGCTTGTGACTTTGAAAACTTCATTATCCTGGCTAATTTTCTTTGTTAATAAAACCCTGTTGTTGAACTATATTTGAGTGGCAACTGCTATGCACGGGTGATGCGGACCTGTAGCTTGTTGGTTAGCGGCTTCCGCTCCTTTTCGTCCCGGTATCAAGATCAGGCCCCTCATCCTGACTGGGAAGGGACCTCATTTCTGTCCGTCCTGGGAAGGCTTGTTGGTCCCGCCAAGGTCCTGGGGACGCAGGCACCAGTCACCCCAACAGGCATGCACATACTCAAGAAATGAAAATATGAAAACTAAATAACATGACAGGGAGTGAGACAAATCAGCTTTAGGATACAGCTGCCCGTGGGGGAGAAGGAGGGAACTGAAATGAGGTATAAAGTACCTTTTTAAAAATGTGTTAATGGCTGCCAAAACGTGTTTAATAGGTGGAGGAGTGTTTATTGCTTGACTTGCTGTACTTTTCAGAATACATATAGATTTAAAAAGCCAAAAGGAAGAAGGAAGTACAAACTCCAGAACCTAGAGGCCTGAATCCTCAACTGCTACGGTCACCTGTCCCCTCTCAAGATTTAGTTTCCCCATCAATTAAATGGAAGGGGTAAGGGTGCCCTGTGGTGATGTCACCACATGGACTTGCAGAGATGGCACAGGCAGGGTTCTTAGCACAGCGGTGGGCAAACGCACAGACAGACCAGTAAAAGAGCTATTTTCAGTCCTCATCAACGTGAAGTATCTTGATATTTGGAAGGAGCTTTTGCTCTCTTCCTTCCCAATGCCCTGCCCTCTCTCACGCCCCTAGTGGTCATCAGTCTCAATCACAAATTTTAGAGAACACTTCTTTGTTTTGATCGTCTATATGTATATATATATATATATATACATATATACACATATATATACATGCACATATATATACACATATATACATGCACATATATACATGCACATATATGTCTATACATATATATACACATATATGTATATATACATATATGTATATACATATATACACATGTATATATGTGTATATATGTATGTGTATATGTGTGTATATATGTATATATACATGTATATATATATACATCTATATATACATCATTGTCTACCCCAAGGTTCTCCCTCCACCTTCTCACTCATGAACCATCTTCATCTCTTGTGCCCATCCCTCCCCCAAATTTACCCTCCCCCAGCCTGCTTGATGCTTCATTTCTGTTGACAGTTTTAAATTTCTCTTGTCTGTTTGTTTGTTTTCCCTCTAGCCCTCATATAAGTGAGACCATCACAGTATTTCTCTTTTTCTTTCTGGCTTATTTCTGCTCACATGATTCCTTCTAGCACCATTCCTGTTGCTGCGAATGACATGTTTGTCTTTTTTTTTTTTTGATTGATGAATACTATTCCACTGTGTACATAGACCACAATTTTCTGACCCATTCATCTCTTTGCGGGCATTTGCGTTGTTTCCATGCCCTGGCTGCTGTAAATGGTGCTGCAATAACCACCCAAGTTAGGTGTCCTTTGGAATGAGTGCTTTGGTGTCCTTTGGACACCCCGAAAGTGGGATTGCTGCATCGAATGGTAGCTCCATGTTCGTTAGTGTGAGAGTCCTCCACACAGCCTTCCATAGTGACTGGACCAGTTTGCATTCCCACCAGCAAGTAAGAGTGGAGAACACCTATTTCTATCTTCATTTCACAACTACAAGGTGCTGGGTTTGGAAGAAAGATGGTAACGGAGAAAGGGACAAGTGGGACCAGAATCACAGAGGGGGGCCCCACTGCCCCATCTTCAGGAGAAAGGGACCCTTTCCCTGGGCAGCGACCAGCTGGACTGCTGTGAACCATAAGAGAGGACATGTCCTGAACTTTGGGGTCCCTGAGATGTGGGGTGTCCTTCAGGGCTGGGTGGCGAGTGTGAGCGTGGATGGCTGGGCAGCGCCAGATGGTGAAAGGAGTCATGCTAAAGGAGTCTTAACTTGAGCCTCAGGGCAGGGGGAAGTCTCCAAAGGATTCAGGGGACTCGCATGATCGAATTGGAAGTAAGAGTCTTGAATCCATCATGGCTGTGGGTTGGGAGGTTGGCAACTCTTTTAACAGTTTCATGATGAGGGACAAGGCATTTTTCTCTGCCTGAGCCTGACCCCCACCACCACCACTTCTGGGGGTACCTGTGAGGAATGCAGCGGGCCCCCTCAGCTTCGAGGACAGCCGGCAGACAGCTGCATTGTGCACAGACCTCCCTGGGGAAGACTGGGTGGAGGTTGGGACTGGCTCCAGGATGAGTAGCCCTGTTCGTTCTCCCCAGCTCTGGGGATTCTGCAGAAGGAAGTGTTGGGAACAGACCAACCAAAGTGACTCCATTTTGTTTTCAATCTCCATTTCAAAACCAGTGTCCTCCCCCTGCCCTCGGAGGAAAGGACCTTCCACGGCTGCTGGTCCCACATCCTGTTTCTGCCTCCCCTTCTTCCCGGTTGTTCCTGACAACAGCTTTGTCGACCTGATGGATGATGGGCGCCAGCATTATTGGAACCATGTGGTTATAGGACTGTGTCCTACACCTGCTTGCTTGCCTCGTAATGGGGGGGGAGAGAGGGCAGTGGTGGCTTTGCCCTATGAAAGGTTGTCACAGAGACTGCTCGGGGTCTCTCTTGCCACCTTGGTTTGGGGACCCTGGTGCACCAGTAATAAACCTGCAGCTTTGAACTTCAGTCGGAGTCCTTGTGTCTTGCTCAGGCCCAGAGTCACAACAGGAAGCTTCTTCAAGATGGACCATCCATTCCAGGGCCCAGATCTTGACAGGATGCAGGCAAAAGAGGATGCAGCCTGGTATCATAGAGGAAAGCAACACACCGGGGAGAATGAACTCCGCCACCTTTCCTGGGCGAAGCTTTCTTACTTTTCTGATGGGCGGGTGGGAAGCAGAGGCTTGGTGTGGAGAGACGATTTCCTCCATGAGGGGATGAAATCAATTACAGAGGTGTCAGACCTGAGAGTCCAGGTGAACCTTCCAGAAGTCACAGACACCCCCCCACAGGGCCCCTTCTGCTTCCTTCTGGGCCTCCTGCATGATAGTGAGGTGGGGGGGGCTCTAAATCCAAGACCCCAAGCCCCTCCCCCACCAACATCCTCCGCCATGTTACTCTCTGAAGAGTGTTCACCTGCCTTAGCAACTCACCACCTGTTTTCCTCTCCGATCCGCCCCGAATCCAAGTTTTCTCCAGAGCTCGCTCCCACCTTGGTTTTTTGTTTTTTTTTTTTAATCTTTTTTTAAAAAAACTATTCTTTGATTATGGTTGTTTTATCTGGGGTCATTGTTCAGTCAACTGTTCAATAAATTGCAGATTCTACAAAACGCAGCCAGCAGAGCCATTTCTAACTGTAATGCTACAACTCGGAGCAAAATTACATCTGGCTACAACACAATTCATATGCATAAATTATACTGCCTCTGATTATCTTAAAGAAAATTCAGCCATTAAACTTATTTTATAGACACAGAACCAGGGGGAGTACCGGAAAGAATCTCTCCATCCTAAAAGTCACAGGGAATGCAGAGAGAAACAAAACATAATTGGCAAACCTCATCTGCCTGCAATTCCACATAATGGACTCGCTCACCCCTGGTCCTCCATCTCCACCCACCGCTGACACACGCACCGCAGCAGGAGACAGATGTGGGGCAGGCAGGGAGGTGGTGGCATCGGACCGCTTGGGGTTAGGACAGATGGAGGATGCGTCCCCGCTCCACACGTGCCCCCAGAGGGGAAAGGCACTCCGGTGTTTGTCCACGGGAAACTGAAATTTAACTCCCACATAAATCCAAACCTCACCCAGGAGGACGGGCGAGAAGCTTCTAGAGCTGATGGAGTCTGCAGTCAGCGCCAAGGCGGGGTGCGACGGCTCCTTCTGCAGAGCCGCCTTTCCTGGTGACATGGTTTTCATCGGAGCAAGGAAAACGGGATGTTGCAGTAAGGGCTGCGTGCCGAGCATGTATTATGCGCCACTGTGTACCGCTTCACGGGAAGGACTCGCTGGGCCAGGAATGGCTATCATGCCTTGCACACAGGAGTCAGCTGTGGCTCAGAAATGAAGGTGTTTCCTCAGGGAAGGGCCTTCCAGAAGTGGGGAACGGGGACTTGAACCCAGAGTCTAAATCCAGAGAGTCACTGTGGCTGCACGTGCATCTGCTTCCATCAGTAGGCTGTGGAGGAGGCGGCATTATCCCCAGGGTTCTGAGCTTAGATGTCACTAACCCTCCATCCTCGGTGTTCTTTTTCTGGAGTTTGAGGTGGGGGCAGAGGTGAGCAGGTGGCCTCCACTGGGCCAATCAGATTCTCCTGGAAACTTGGGGGACACCCGCGCCCTAGTGAGTTGGCAGTTAGGTGCCCCCCCCGCACACCGGCGTTTGCGTCACTCAGGGGTAAAGACGTCTTAGCTGCCCAGCTTCGGGGAAAGAAGAAGTAGATGAAGCCGATATGAAAAGGATATGGGGTCCCGGCGCAGTCTCAGTGCCCAGAGCAGCCGTTCTTAGGAAAACACGCCGGCGCTTCCTGCCCTGGATTCTACCCAAAAAACTCACCCCCAACTCTGCATGCCAGTGCTCACTTCCCTCATGCCCCCTCCCTGAGGTGGAGCCTGAACTTGAACCCGGGTGGTGAGATGGGGAAGACTAGGCCTCAAGCCTGACTCTGCTTCCCGTCCTGCTGCCATGCCCGGCCTCCTGCTCTGGGCTGGGCGAAACTGACTGTCCACTCATGCCGCCGGCCATCTTGACCCCCCCCATGCCCAGTTCCCCTGCTGCCATGCTTCGGCCTCGTCGCTCTGTCTCTCTCTCACTCTTGGAGGATATTAAAAATGCTAAATCTAGGTTGAAATCATGCGTTTGGGGGTGAGACGGTAGACGCTATCCTTTTCTGTAAAGACAGACGTGACCATGTAGAAACCCTGACACTGCGCTGATGGGATGAAATTGGGGCTCCCCTGCCCCCCCTTGTGGCAGCCAGCTGATCGCCCCTGTCTCTGACCTCCAGTGTGCGATTTTGGAAGAAATTGGGTCAGGAGGGGGAAGTCTCCAGCGGGTGATTAGAAAACTCGGGAAGTCTGTGAGCAGAGGATTAGATCTGATCAGCCTCCTCCTTCTCCTCCTCCCCCTCCCTCTCCTCCTCCCCTCCTCCTCCTCCTCCCCTCCGCCTCCCCTCCTCCTCCTCCTCCCTTCCTTCCTTCTCCCCTTCTCCCCCCTCCTCCTCTCCTCCTTCTCCTCTCCTCTTCCTTTTCTTCCTCCTCCTCCTCCTCTCCTCCTCCTCTTCCTCCTCCTCCTCCACCTCCTCCTCCACCTCTTCCTCCTCATCCTCCTGGGTTTGCCCTCCATGTAACTAGGAAGCAGTGAAGGCCTTTGCAAATGAGTGTCCAAAGCCCCATCCCACCTCCCAGAGCTGCCCTGATGCCTGAGCCCCGGAACCAGCCATATTCCCCCAAAGAAACATGGAAACCATCAAATAAGGAACAGAAGATCTGGTGCATCCTGGAGCCTCTGGCACAAGCCATTTTTCACCTTTAATGTCAGATGCCCAGCCCTGTCATCTGTCCCGAGATGAGCGCCTTCCAGGCAGGAGAGAGCAAGCTTTGTCCAGAGAGTCTGGACCAGTCATGGGATTCTGGGCTTTGCATCGTCCTCTGGAAGGACGATCTAACTCAGAAACTACCAGAAACCCCACAGGTCACGCCTCACTCCATCCCACCTGACCACAAGTTCCCCCCATCCCTCCTGCCCATCCCACCTGACCAAACCCCACTCCAGGACCAGAAAAAAGGACGCAGTCCTGCAGCTGAGGTGCACGGCTTCCACAACCCCAGCTTCTGGTCGTGCACTTCCAGGCGACCTGCCCAGGTCTCCTCTAATAAACCTGCTTCTTTACTTGTCTCTGGTGTCCCCATTTCTTCCTTTCTCCAAACCCTAACGACCTTCAGGCCAGCCATCCACCCCACGGCAGGCACAAGGCTGGCCTGCTGCTCTTAATGTGGTTTCTGCCTTGGCAAGATAGATGTGAGTTTTGATTCACAAGAGGTAGGGCACATGCATGCGCACACATGTAATATGTTGGGGGGAGGGGGTGATGTATGGCTCAGCATTCCAGTCTGAGCAATGGTGCACATTCTTATACATAAATCTACTCAGACGGTTCCCAGGATTTGTTTCCAGTGATTTGATTATGTTTTGTCCTCAGAGAAGTCCTAATCTTCAGCCAAAAGCTAGTGCCTGAGAAAGGATGGAGGTGAGGGATGTGGCGTGAGTTCCAGGTTTCAAAAAAGTGTGTGATTCCGGTACAGGATAGTAACGCAGTTAAAAATTGTGTTGGTGCCAAAATACCCTGGTGGGTGTGATAGGGTGTGCGCCCCCGCCCCCATTGTCCTGTTTAAGATTGCAGATTTCAAGGACAGGTATGCTAAAATGGGAGAATGACCTTAGCTGGAATTTCCCTTCAGGGAGATGCAGGGGGAGAAAGAAGTACAATGGTCAAGGTGAAACAGGTTTCCTGGAAGGTGGGAAATCAGGGTATATAAAGAGTGTGCAAACAAAGAGAGGGATTGGATTCAGATTGGAGATTCGAATATGGAGACTGGATAGAGAGAGGTTCAGTGGAGGAGAGATGGGAATCGGCCATCTTGTAAAGATGTGAGCCATGTGAGCTTGGCCATGTGGCCACCGAGGGACCGCAACCCTCGGCTGGCCCAGGCTGGCAGCATGTGTGCTGAAAGCAGTTAAGGAGTTTGCAGATTTGAACTCTGTGTTGGAGTTTGTTTTGCTGAGTTTAACTTGTGTCTGTGAGAGGCCGTGCAAAAGTTAGGCCTGAGAAGAAAGTGAACTTTGCTGGTTCGGCACCATGGAGTTCCTGCTACCTGAAGGTGACAAGGAGAAGACAGCGTGGAAGACAAGGAGGAGCAGTCAAAGGAACATGTCTTCAAGCGTCTGGAGATGGACTCTGTCTGGACATTGGTGAAATGATCAGGACTGAAAGACTGAGGATTTTGGGGCAATCTGGGAAAGGACTTTGGACAATACTGAGAAAGGTTTTGGACAATGTTGAAGTATTCTGAGTCTTACATGTTTCTTTTGTAATTATTAGGATAATTAAAAATCACTTTGTTAGAAATAAATTAGTCTGCACTGATAGTCTTGCATTGGTTTGGTATTTTGGTTGAGAAGGCTGGGGATGGTGGTAAGAACCCACGAGTGGAAAGTTTAAACTGTGTTTTAAAGTTTTTCTTTTTAGGTCTGAAAGAGGGAAAGAAAGCAGAGAGAAGCTGGTAGCTGATGTTTGCATATCAATGGTA
>PVHY01013455.1:0-41315 GCA_004024945.1 Uropsilus gracilis | reverse complement strand
AGAGAAATTTCTTGACCAACACTGGCAGGAGACAAGACCCCCAAAGCCCGACACCAGACCCATAAGGAAAAGCAGCAAAGCAAAGGCGAGGGGATTGGATTGGAGAGGACGGCCTGCAGCAAGAAAACATGGACAGATCACAAACGAATATAACCTGGCCACCCAACACAATCTTAAGACTGAAAATCTAACAGCAAGGTGCACCGGGACCCAACAACGCAGTCCCTCACCCAGAGAAAAGACACCAACATAGGAAAGAGACTAATGGACTCAGCACAGCTAATAAATAACAAAGAGTGGGGTGTGAGAGAATGGAGGAACCCAACAACGCAGTCCCTCACCCAGAGAAAAGACACCAACATAGGAAAGAGACTAATGGACTCAGCACAGCTAATAAATAACAAAGAGTGAGATGTGAGAGAATGGAGGGACCCAACAACGCAGTCCCTCGCCCAGAGAAAAGACACCAACATAGGAAAGAGACTAATGGACTCAGTACAGCTAATAATTAACAAAGAGTGGGGTGTGAGAGAATGGAGGGAGCACCGGAGGGAGGAGGGAGGGGGGGAAATTATATAACAGAGAGGTTGTAACCCAAAGAACGAAATAAAATTATTAAAAAAAAAGGGGGGGGAATGGAGGCATTACACTTTCGAGACTTCTAACTATACTATAAAGTCATAATAATGTAAGCATCCTGTTAGCAGAACAAAAACAGACACAAATATCAATGTAATGGAATTGAGAGCCAAAAAATAAAATCTTGGCTCTCATAACATATATGGATACATAATCTATGACAAAAAAAACCAAGAACATACACTATGATGAGACAGTCTCTTCAATAAATGGTGTTGGCAAAACTGGACAGTTGCACGCAAAAGAGTGAAACTAGATGGTCATTTCACACAATACATAAAAATTTACTCAAATGGATAAAAGACTTGGATATAACATCTCAAACCTTAAAATACATTGAAGAAAACATTGGCAAAACACTAAAATTCATTTAGGAATTTAGGAATTCATCTCCAGCAGCAAGGAAAACAAGAGCGTAAAAATAACTGGGACTACATCAAACTAAAAAGTTTCTGCTCAGTGAAAGAAACTGTCACCAAAAAAAACTCACAAAAACAAAAAAGATACCCTACTGATAACCTATAGATTGGGAGAAAATATTTGCACACTAAAGAGGTGCAAAGAACTCATAAACCTCAACAAAAAGAAAAACAAATAACCTAATCAAAAAAAAAAAATGGACAGAAGAACTAAATAGACACTTCTCCAAAGAAGACCTGTAGACAATAAACAGGCACTTGAAAAAAAAAGTTCACTTATTATCAGGGAAATGCAAATCAAGACCACAGTGAGATGCCATCTCACACCTGTGAGAATGGCTCACATCCTCTAGACCCGAAACAATTACTGCCAAGGATGTGGAGAAAAGGGAACCTTCCTATACAGCTGGTAGGAATGCAAACTGGTTCAACCCTTATGGAAATCAGTGTGGACTGTCTCCAAAGATTAAAAATATACTTGCCATATAACCCAGTGATTTCCTGCTAGACTTTTACTTGAAAAATTCAAAACCACTAATTCAAAAGGAAACTTGCACTCCTGTGCTTACTGCAGTACTATTGATAATAGCTAAATAATGGAAACAACTGAAATGCCCCAAAATAAATGGGTGGATCAAGAATATATGATATATAAAGACAATGGAATACTAGTCAGTGATTAAAAAATTATAAAGTCCATATCATTCATGGCAACATGGATGGAATTATGCTAGCCAAAATTAGTCAGAAAGAAAATAAATAAATACTGGATGGTCTCACTTATATGTAGCATACAGAGAAGTTAAACAAAAGGACAAGAAAAAGTTAAAACTAGGGGTCGGCGTTGATCCTGGGACCTTCCCGGATCGACCGGTGCATGGGTCTCACGCGGGCACTGGAGTGCTCGCCCTCCGCAGCCAAGCCACGATGGCGTAGTCACCGCGTCCTGCACACACTGGCTCCACTCGCCTTCCGAGGTCGGGTGGGGTGGAGCTGGGGTCAGCCGGGGGAGCTGCCGGGCCTTGCCGGAGCACAGGCCTCACTGCACATCTGAGCCCTGTGAAGAAGCAGGACGCGTTGAGGGGGGTAGGGGGGATGCGAGGGGGGGTGGTCCACCACAGACACCTCTGGGTATGCCTACACTCATGAGAGCCCCAACCAGGAATAAGTATCTTAAGACAATTATTCATTCACAGAAACCAAATGAGTGAGGTACTGGGGGAAAGTCCCTTAAAATTGTGCCACCCAGGCAGGACTCAAGGGGAACAGGGCGAGCACCACCCAGCACTGAACTGGGAGAACAAACAAAATATGACACCTACAATGCCACTGAGGAGCTGTGAACAGAAACCTGGCACAGAGAAGCTGTCAATAAGGGCACTGCACACCCTCTTTGCTTAGAGGAAAGGGGCTTGTGGAAAGCCGGGCACCGTGACTCATGCCCGTAAGCTTCAGCCTATGAAGCGGCTGGGGCCAGGGATCGCAGTTCGAGTCCTGCTCTGGGCAACACAGCGAGACCTAGTCCCAAAAAATAGTTGGGCGTGGTGGCGCGCGCCTGTAATCCCAACTACCTAGGAAAATGAGGCAGGGGATTCCTTGAGTCTGTGGTTCCACTGGCAAAAATAGCGACACCTAGTCTCAAAAAAAAAAAAGTGACTTGCGGAATGGCAGTGTCCCCACAGCAAAGCCCCGAGGGAGGAGACCTACCATCAGCTGATGGCTGTCCCTTTGAGGATCTGCTCTTCCAAAACATACAGCTGGGAGTCATGCCCCTAAAGCCAAAGACCCAAAGCACGACTGAAGGAGCAATGAAATGTTGCAGAAACTGCAGAGATGGGACCCACCAAGAAACAAAAAAAACAATCATATAAGCCAAAGGTGGTCCAATTGGCCTAGGAAGGCAAAGGCAGTACAGGAAAGATAAACAGCATGCTCTACCAAGTCCTGGGAAATCGCACCCTCACCAAGGATGAGGAAATGATCCAGAAAAGAAAAAAAAAAGACTAAAGGGCTAAACATGGACAAACAACAACAAAAAAAAAAGGAGGCAAAGTGACCGGGGGAGATGTGGTGTGGTGGGGTATTCCCATGGAGATCAGCAATTATACAATCATGTATTGTAAAAAATCCAAAAATAAAATTTTAAAAATCTAAAAAAAAGTTAAAACTAGCAAACTGACAACAGAACTAAAGCATACAGCAAGAGAGGGGAGGGAGGGAGGGTGAAATCAGGGAAGGGATGAGCACAAGATATCAGGATTACAGTTCACAGGTGACATGGTGGTGGGAGAACTCTGGAGTACACAACAATATAAGAAATTATATATTTATATATAATTGATACAAATAAATGTAAAAAAGGATTTTTCAATTAACTTCAAAAAATGATAAATTCATATCATTTGCACCAACATGGATAATGCTAAGTGAAGTAACTCAGGAGAAAGGTAAATATCAGATGGTGTCACCAATATATGGAAAATGGAGAAACCAAACTACAGGTCAGAGAAGACGGGCTTAAAAGCTAACCCTTGAAAGCCTGACTCTAAGGATTTTAGGCCGCCAGTGGCAAGGGGTTAGTTAGCAGGAAGGAAACACAATGCACTATGGTAGTGGACTATGGATGATTTTTGTGGTGGGTGCACTGTAGTGGCAGAACTTGATAAGGGTATGTGACAATGTGAAGTGGAGCTGCTTGAGGTAGTTTGAGTTAAGTCTGAGGTAAGGCCAGGGCTGGTGAACCCAGAGCAAATTCTTACCAAACCCTGCCACCACTGGGGTGTCAGGTTATGGCAGAGACCTACCACTGCTGAGGCTGGGGGCTCCATATACACAGCCTGGGGCTGTGTGGTCAAAAGCCCACTACCCATTCGGCCAGCAGGCCAGCTGCTTTTTGCAGCAGCTTTGATAACAAAGAGAGTGAGCCCATATGCACTGCTCCTTGCTAAAGGCTCCCCAAAATGTCCACGCAGTTCTGCCCCCTAACCTAGCAGGCCTCTTCAGGACATTAGGCAGACCATGATTCTGTGTAGGGACTGTCCACTGCCTGGGAGGTGTCTGGATATCAGGGGATGGATGCAGTCATCCTAGTGGGCAAAGTTTGTGCCCAGTCCATGAGCCAAGTCAACAGCCACAAAGGTCTGAAGAATGCAGGGCTTAGCCACACCAGGCCACTCCAACACCTCTACTCTCTGACTCTTGTCCTCTGATATCATCATTGGTGCCTGTGTTTCCTCCACCAGGCATTCCTCCTCCTAGCTCCTTGTCACTCTCAATGCCACTTCTGGAGCCCTTCCACCTGCTATGCTCCCAGACGTGCCCCCTACCTACACCTAGTGGTACTGCAGTACATAGCTGCCCATCAGCAATAGCCCCAGGGCTTGCATAACCTGGATATAGACATTCACATCCTCATTCATTCCCGCAGGTGGCATAGTTCATCCAGGGATGTCTCAGATGCAGCTGGCTCACCGCGGCCCTCATGGCTTAGAATACACCAGGCCAGCCCCCAGGCAGCCACCATTCTGACCATTAGCTAGATTGCTTTATCTTGAACTTCTTCCATGGGGCATGTCCTCCAAAGGACTCCATTTGGATATCCCATTAATCACCCTCATGTATAACATTCCAATATTTTTTTATATTTCTTCAACCAGTTGAAGTTGCTGTAGTTCCCTGGGGTTAAGTTTCTCTTAGGTCTCTTTCTTTTTTCAAGTGCGATTTTTTTCCACAGGACGTTTTTTCCCCCCTATGTTGGTCCTAAGTGTTTTTGCAGATGCACAGGTAAAAAATGGATTCCTTGTTTATAAAAAAGAAGAGAAAAGCTCAACAAAACTGAACGATATTTTTAAAAGATGAAACTGATAAATCTTTGAATAGGGTAACTAAAGGGAAAAGAGAGAAGACTCAAATATGAACAAAAGTGAAAAAGTATTTTACAGCTGATATTGCAAAAATATAGAGGAACATAAGACTACCATCAATATGCATATATGCCAGTAATTTGGATAAATTGGAAGTAATGGATAAATTCCTAGTAAAAATACAAATTACCAGTACTGAATCATGAAGAAATAGAAAATTTGAGCAGACCAATAACTAGTAATGAGATTTAGTCAGTAATCAAAAATCTCCCAACAAAGGTCCAAGACCTTTGGCCTCACTAATGAATTCTACCAAATATGTACAGAAGAAATAATATCAATCCTTCTAAAACTCTTTCAAAACAATCAAGAAGATGATAGTTTCCCAAACACATTTTACAAGCTCAGCATTACCCTGCTAACAAAGTAAGGCAAGGATACCTAAAGAAAATCAGAGGCTAGTATGCCCATTGAACACAGAAGCAAATAACATACTCAAATACTAGATTCAGTTATACATTTAAAAGATTACATAACATGATCAAGTTGGATTTACTCTTGGAAGCATGAATGGTTTCACATAGACAAATCAATAAATGTCATGTACCATATTAATGAAGTAAAATATAAAAATGATGTTGCTCTCAATAAATACAGAAAAAGCATTTGAAAAAAATTCAACATTTTTATAATAAAAACTCAATAAATTATGTATAGAATATATTGAAACAAAATAAAAAGCAACTATGACAACTAAAATTATTACACTCAATGATAAAAGTTGAAGTTTTTATTATAACATCAGGATTAAGGGTGCCCATCATTTCTATTTAATATAGTACTCAGTCCCAGTCAGAGAAATTAAGGCACGTTAAAGAAATAAAAAGCATCTAAATCATCAAAGAAGAAGTAAATTTTTCTCTATTTACAAATGACATGATCTTACGTACAGACACCACTGAAAATTACCAAAGCAACTGTTAAAACTAATAGATGAATTTGTGCAGAACACAAAATCAACATACAAAAATCGGTTGTGTTTCTGTATATTAACAATGAACATACATCTAGGGAGGGAGAGGGAAGAAGGGGGAATTAGGGAAAGGATAAGCACAAAAGTGATTATGGCAGTGGGAAAACCTTGGGGATACACACATAAATATGTAAACAATAAACTATTAAAAAGAGAATATTGATAATAGTGTACTTGACTCAGAGACATTGCTCCCCATATTATTTCAAAAATATCTTAAAATTATGAACATAACAGATTGTCAGTTGACACAGAAATTTAAAGTACATAAATTGAAATTAGCAGAAGTGCTCAGCTTAGCCTACAAAATGGTATAGTCTATACAAGGATACTGCTTTGAGTAAGTAAATTTTTGGAGTGTTTGTTACACAGAAGAGGCAAATTCCTATTTTAAGTCGGATCTAACATAAATGAGAGTTGAATGTAACACAAATACAGATTATTATCCTCACTCCCAAGCAGAATATCCTCACTCGCAAGAGGTAATATGGACACAGGATGTTTGCTTATTTATATCAAATCCAGTTAAATCACTTCTGCCTTAACCAATAAATGTTAAAGTTCTCAAAAAAATAAATAAAAAGACCTTAGGAAAATAATCCCATTTACAATATCATCAAAAAGGAAAAACAATTACAAATAAATTTAACCACATAGGTTAAAGATATATACACTAAAAATATATAAATTGATGAATAAACAGTGGTCCACAGATGAGAACAATTGATATTGACATAAAATCATTTTATCAAAAGCAATCTACAGATTTAATGCAATCCTTGTCAAAATTCTAATGGCATTTTGCACAGAATGCCATTTTTAGGAAAACAATCCTAAAATATGTACGGACTCACAAAAGACCCTGCACAGCTAAAGCAATCTTAAGCAAGAATAGCAAAGTTGGAGGTATCACACTTACTGGGTTCAAACTATATTACAAAGTTACAGTCATCAAAACTATATAGTACTGGCATAAAGACACAGAGTCAACTAATATTTGGCAGGGGAGCCAATAGCACTCAATGGAAAAGCATCATCTCTTCAATAAAGGGAGCTGACAAAATTGAGTATTCACATACCAAACAATGAAATTCATACTTATCCTATGCCAGAAACAAACAAAAAAAAATCAACTTGAAATGTATTAAATACATAAATATAAGACCCAAAACCATAAAATTTCCAGAAAAAAACAAAGGAAGTAAGTGCCTTGACATTGGTAATGGCAATTATGTTGTTGGAATTGACATGAAAAGCACAGGCAACAAAAGAAAAAGTAAACAGGTTAGATGACATCAAATTAAAACATTCTGAATAGCAAAGGGAATAATTGAAAAATGAAATGCCAATTTACAAAAATGGAGTGGTTAATATCAAGAATATTTAAGGAACTCATAACTCAATAGCAAAATAGCCATCTAATTAAAAATAGGCAGGATCTGAATAGACAATTTTCCAAATAAGACATACAATGTCCAATAAGCTTATGAAAGGATGTTCAACATCACTACTCATCAGGGAACTATAAATCAAAAACACAATGAAATATCACCTCACACCTGTTATGACAAAGTTAAAAGCTAGCAAACATCAACAAGAATGTAGAGAAAAGGAGTCCTCTGTTGGTGGGAATGTAAATTGTCGTAGCTACTATGGAAAACCATATCATTTTTCAACATGATAAGTTAACCAATTTTTTATCAGACAAGAAGGATAATATCACTTTTATTAATTGGAAGATGACGTGGATGGACAAATGCAAACACTGCAGCCTTCCAAGTAATCTTAAACATCCACATCTGAGACATTGAATTTATATTGTCAATAGCGTAATTTTTATGTAATTAAAACTCCTTTTAAAACCTAGGTTAAAAAAATCTTCCTTCTCAATCCTCATCAAAATAACATACCACTAACTGGATTATTTCTAGCTAAAACTGGTTAGTTTGCAGAATTTGGCCTTTGCCCATGACTTCCTTCAGCTACAGAAGGCCCTACACCCACACTGAACCTACAGGACTGAAGCATAATAGTCATGGACGGTATCTTCCTGCTTATTCATTTCTAGAATTCACTAGTGAAAAACAACAAAATGCTTCAAACAATAACATTCTGCTTAGGTACTATTACCACACTTTTGAAAGCAATCTGCAATCTAACCCTCCCAAAAAAAAATCTTAAAAAATTGTTGAGTTCATCACTTCAAGTTAACTAACGCTAATAATAACTATTGGCGTTAATCAGACGCACTTAGTACTTTTTCACATGTACATTATTCAAAGTTCTATTATTAATGTACTTTGGTCCATTATCCACAAACTAAACAATGTAGAAGATGTCTGAAAAATTGGAGACCTATTTAAAGCATTAGTCTTTACCACAACTACTTAATTAATAAGCCTACCTGTCATTACAGGATTTTATTCCAAAGACCTAGTTATTAAAACCAGTAAGCTCAAGTCCTATTAATCATTCTCATTGCCACTGCCCTAACAGCTTTCTATAACACTAAAAATATTTTCATCTCCTTACTTGTACAACCTTATTTTCCTACTATAATTTTAATTAATGAAAATGATCTCCTAATCAATTCTATTAAATATCTCTTAATAGGAAGCATCTTTACTAGATTTATTCCCAATAATAATACTCCAGGAACTATTCCACAGATAATTATGCCTTTGTTATCTAAAATTAACAACCCCTGCCATAAATACCTTTGGTTCCATTCTGTCACTCAACCTTATAACACAAAATTTTACGTTTAATTATCTTATAAGCACATACAAATTTGCAAACCTTTTCAGATATTTTCCAACTATTACACACCACCTCCCACTCTTTTTAAACCATTAACAAGCTAAAATTCAGTCTCAACATTATTATAATGGAAAATTATCTTACCCTAAACTATCTCCTAGTTCTGAATTAAAATACTGTATCAAAACATTAATGTAAGTATTAATCCTTCACCAAAAAGGCCTAATCAAGCTATACTCCCTAATTTTCCTCATTAAATTAAACCTTAGCCTGTTATTATTTAATTTCCATATGTGATATCCATTATAACCTGAACACCAATATCAAGTTTCATAACTCTATAATGCAGCACCTGTTATAGCTTTCTCTTTAAAAGATCCATAATTTCCAGTATCATAAATTACTCAGTTATCCCAGCCCATTAAGCTTACATACAGTCTCTACCTCCTCTCCTTTAAACATATCCAGCTACCGTATCCTCTATTAATAAACTTAAAAGGAACGTTCCTAACACAGTTGTATTAGAAACCCAAAACCTCAGGATAGTCCTGAGTAGTCATAACTATTCTATGACCAAATACAAACACACATCCCCTAAATATATTTTTAAAACCATCAAAACCTAAAAACAACCTGCCATAATTTAACCAATACCACAACCAATTCCACCACTCACAATCAACCCTAAGCCACCATAAATAAGTGATGATTTTGAAGTAAAACCTACAAAACTAACTACAAAAATAGTATTTAGATATGACATGTCATCCTTGTCCTCACATGGAATTTGTCATCAGTGACGTCAAAAAAATCATTTTATTTCAACTATAAGAAACAGTATTAGTGGCCAAAGCTATATGAAAAACTGCTCAACATCACTTATAATTAGGATAATGAAAATCAAAACCACAATGAGATACCACCTCACACCAATAAGAAAGATCCATATTTAAAAAGGGGGGAGGCAACAAGTGCTGTTGAATATGTGGAGAAAAAGAAACACACTGATGTTGGGAATGCAGATTGGTCCAGCCACTATGGAAAACTGTGTGGAGGACCCTCAAACTACTAAAAATAGAGCTACCATTTGATCCAGCAATTCCACTTCTGGGAATCTACACAAGGAATACAAAAACACTAATTTGAAAGGAAACCTGTACTCCTATGTTGATTGTAGCAAACTTTACAATAGCCAGGATATGGAAACAACCTAAAACAGATGAGTGAATCAAAAAGCTGTGATATATTTACAAAACAGAATACTACTGAGCAATCAAAAAGACAAACTCATGTCATTTACAGAAACTTGGATGGAGCTAGAAGGAATTTTGCTAACTGAAATTAGAAAGAAAAAGATAAATACCAGAGGGTCTTACTTATATGTGATATAAAAAAAACAAACAAAGGACATGAAAAAGTTAAAGCTAGCAAGCTGATAAAGAACTGAAGCATACAGCAATGGAAAAGGAGGCAGGGAGGGCAAAATCAGGGCAGGGATGATCACAAGGGATCATGTGATGGTTAAGGATGATATGATGGTGTCAGAAAAAATATATACATATAATCAAGTAAAAAAAGTATTAGTGGCCAATATCTGAGAATCCAATCTCCTAATTCAAAATATAAACAGCTCCTTCATCAACTCACCAGCTCCACAAGACATTTATCATGTCGAAACGTTGCTTTTCTTTAAGCAGTTTGTTTAATTTTATGAATTGTATCAGGCTTATTGCTAGCTGTATGGTACATATCAGATATAATAAGCTCCTTCTCATCCATCACCCATATTTACCAAGTTGCAAACTACCTGCCAACAGTATATCCACATTGTTATCAACTTATTTATTCATATGGAATGATGCTTATAATTAAAATCCTATATATTCATAGAAAAATGAAATATTGGAATTATTCCATAGTTCACAGTGATAGCCACAGCACTCATAGGTTAGATTGTACCATGCGGCTAAATGAAGTTCTGAGGTGCCACAGTCATGAAAAAATTCCCTATCAGCCTTTCTCTACATCAGTACAGATCAAATTGAATGAATCTGAGGATCTTCAGTCAATAAAGCCACAGTCATGTTATCCTTTGCTTTTCACTTCATCCTCCCATTTATTATCTCAGTCCTAGTAATTATTCACCTATTATTCCTTCATGAGAAAGCATCAGATAACCCATCAGTAATTTCTTCAAATGCAGACAAAATTCCATTTCACCTCTACTATACTATCAAAGATACTCTTAGCTTTCATTTCTAGTCTTAGCACTTGCTAATTTCACCTAGCATTCTTCATAATTTCACCTGATCTTTTAGCAAAGCCAGATAACTACACACCAGTCATCCTCTCAAGATTCCATCACACAGCTAATGTCTATTATGACTTTTAGTACCAGATCCTATTACTATGAATTGGAAGAAAACAGAACATCATTTATCATCACCAGTCAAATTGCATAAACTCTATATGTTCTCACTCTTGTGCTCAAATCACTTATAAGTTACATTAAAAATAACCTTTAAAAATTAATGGTCTGCTTATGAAGCGGCTGAAGCCAGGGATTACGGTTTGAGTCCCTCCGGGGGCATGTAGCAAGACCTAGTTCCAAAAAAATATAGCTGGGAGTGGTGGCATGTACCTGTAATCCCAGCTACCTGGGAAGCTGAGGCTGGGGATTGCTTGAGTCTATGGTACCCTGGGCAATGTGAGCCTGTGGTTTCATGGGCAAAAATAGTGAGACCTAGTCTCAAAAAAAAATTAATGGTTTGTTGAATATCTATTAGCCTGGTCTTATAAGCCAAAAATTAAAGAGTATTTTCTCCCTAAGACATGAAGGAAGAAGCTCCAGCTCCACCATCAGCACCCAAAGTTGAAACTCTAAAGGACCCCGGAAAACTGCTCATGATCAAAAAACTTTCTTCCCAAGCACTATTGCAGTACTGAAATAAACCTCAAAAGTTAGTTATTACCATGCAACCTGTGCATTAATGTATTTTCCCATAAAGAATGTAGAAGTATATAAATGGTTGAAAGTGCATAATAAATATGTATAATTGTACAACAATTACCCAATGCAATAAGCAAGTAAATATTATCGTTGCTACATAAGACATGATTTATTATATATATATATATATTTCCTCACCCACACACACATATCCATGATCCAATAACCATGATTAATATTACATAGTATATTTCATTATTAATTGTACATACCCTATTAAGTTGAATCATTTCCAATCACCATGATTATCATAACCTATAACTTTCCTTAATCACCAAGTTTCAAGAAACCAGTCACCCTTTCACAAATGTAATTTCTAAAATTCTTCTTGTTCTAGGCCCATAACACGTAGGGATTTCTAGAGATGAGCTATATCTGGCATCTAGTTCTTACCAGAGGACTGTCTCACTCCACTCTTCCTCTAGAGATATCTCCATGGAATAGTGACTACTAATTAACTATGCCCACACATTACTATGGTGTTACCCACTTGACATTTTCTAAATGTGAGGGATGCTGTGGCTCAGTTACAGTCATCAAAGCTGAAGCTCAGACAAGTAACTTGCAGCTGAACTAAAAAAAAAAAAACTAAACTAAAAATAGGACTAGTATATGTGATCTAGCAATTCCACTTCTGAATATATTCCCAAAAGGAATAAAATCACTATCTTGAAGAGAAATCTGCATTTCTATCTTTCTAGCAGCATTATTCACAGAGCCTAGATGTGGAAGCAACCTAAGTGTCCACTGACAGATGAAAGGCTAAAAAATGGTATGCACACAAAATGGATTATTCAGACTTAAAAAAAGAAGGAAATATTGTCATTTGTGACAGCAGAGGTGAACCTAAAGCACTTATGCTAAGTGAGATAAACCAGACACAAAAAGACAAATATCCCATGGTCTCACATATGGAATCTAAAATATGTTGAACTCAGAGTAAGAAAGAGTTGAATAGTGGTTGCAAGAGATCAGGTGGTAGAGAAAAAGGGATCTATTAATCAAAGAGCACAGATTTTCTGATATAAGGTAGGGAACCATGGAAGCTCTCCTAGAAGAAATGATGGCTGAACTTACACATAAAAGACAAAGAGGAGGTAAATGAAGGGGGCACCTTAGAGAGTAGTCTGCAAGACTCCCCAGTAAGAACCCAGGATACACTTCCTGGGTTATTTCTCCTTTAGATTTGGCCTCTTAGTAGGGCAAGATCTGTAAGTATCTGTATGAGAGTAGCCCATCACCCTGCGTTACAAGCTAAAATGTCCAGATTACTTACAATACTGGGACAAACATCTCCTATTTCTGTATGTCACATCTGCCCCCATGGGTCAGAGTTTGACTGTGGGAAATCTTGTGGGAGAGGGTTGATCTCAGTCTGACTGAGACGATGAATTTCTCTTTGGTGAAATGAATATGCTTGTCCTCTTGGAAAGGAAATTACAATAAACTGAAAAATCCCTCTCCCATATTCACATCCTATCTTCAGAAATTGTGAATGCTACTTTACATAACAAGAGGGACTTTGAAGTTGTGATTAAGTCAATGATATTTGATGTGTGGAGAAGATCTTTGGTAATTCAGATGGACACAGTGGAATCACAAGAGTTCTTATATGAAGGAGGCAGAGGCAAGTCAACAAGAAGAAAAGTATGAAAGGAATCCAAATTGGAAAACAAGTGAAACTATCATTATTCATAGGTGACAGAGAAAAACTGACTCTACTATGAAAGTATTACAAATAAAAAAGGAATACAGTAAAGATGCAGGGTACAAAAATAATAGAAAACAATCTGTTGCATTCCTATACACAAATAATGAATTAAAAGTTAGAGAAATTAAAAACACAACCCCATTTACAGCTCCACCAAGAAAAATAAAATACCTAGGTATAAAATTTGTTAAGTTTACAGTTTAACTCCTTTGTTTAGGAGTTGCAAGACCTATGGATTGAAAACTATAAGACTCAAAGGAAATAATAAAAGACACAAAGAAATGGAAAGATATCCTGTGTTCATGAATTAGAAGAATAAATATTGTTAAAATGGCCATATTACCTAAAGCAATTTACAGATTTACAGATACAATGACTACCAAATTTACAGATACAGATACAGACTACAATTTACAGATACAATGAGTACCAAATTTTCAATGACTTTTTTCAAACAATAGGACAAGCAGTTACAAAATTTGTATGGAATCACAAAAGGTCCTGACTAGTCAAAGCAATCCTGAAAGAGAAAAAAAAATGAGATTCACACTTCCTGACTTTAAACTATACTACACAGTGACTGCAATTAAAACAGGGGAGGGAAGAGCACAAGGGACTGCGACAATAGATCACGGGTGCTACAGTGGTGGGAGACCAACTGGGACTAAACTTAAGGGGAGAAATTCAATACCTACAAAAATGAACAACAATGTAAGGAAATAAATTTAATTTAAAAAACATGTTTTGTTTTTCAAATCAAAACCTCAATGAGAACCACCTCACTCTACTCAGAATGGCCCACATTAAAAAGAACTGGCAACAAATACTGGAGAGGATGTAAAGACAAAAGACCCCTCTTACAACTGCTGGTGGGACTGTAAACTAATCCAAACACTATGGAAAACTGTGTGAAGATTCCCCTGAACACTAAACATGGATCTACCATGTGATCCAGAGATTCCACTCCTGGGAATCTACCTGAAGGACACAAAAACACTAATTTGAAAAGGAACTTGTACCTTTATGTTTACTGCAGCATTATTCACAATAGCCAAGACACAGAAACAACTTAAATGCCCCAAAACAGACAAATGGATAAAAAAAAGTTGTGGTATATTTACACAATGGAATATTATTCAGTGATCAAAATAAAATAAACTCATGCTATTCACAGCGACTTGGATGGGGCTGGAGGGGGTTACAATAGCTGAAATTAATCAGAAGGAAAAGACAAATATCGGATGGTCTCACTTATATGTGGAATATAGAGGAATCAGACTAAAGGGTAAGAAATAGTCAAAAAAAAAAAAGCTGACCATAAAACTGAAATATACAGCAAAGGAGGGGGAAGGAGAGGGTCAAAACAGGGGAGGGAGGGATGGGAGGGACACAGGGAATGTGGTGACAGGTCACAGGTGATATGGTGCCAGGAAAACCGTGAGGACTACAATGATGTAAGAAAAAAATTAATGAAAGCAAAGATAAATGAATGGGACTACATCAAACTAAAAACTGGGAGAAAATATTGGCACATCACACATATGACAAGGGATTAACTTTTTAAATCTATAAAGAATTCATACAACTGAACAACAACAGTAACAATTAAAAAGGGCAAAAGATTTAAAGAGACACATCTCCAAGACAACATTGAGATGACTTACCTCACATGAAAAAATGCTCAACATCACTTATTATAAGGGAAATGCAAATCAAAACCACAATGAAATTATCACCTTAGCCCCGTGAGAATGGCCTGTATAAACAAATGTTAACAACAAATGTTTGTGAAGATAGGAGGAAACACTTGTCCACTGTTGGTGGGATGCCGCCTCTATAGAAAAAGGTATGGAGATTCCTTTTTAAAAATGAAATGGAAATACCACTGGGTATTTACCCAAAGAACATGAAAACTCTTAATACAAAAGGATGTAAGCACTCCTACATTCATAGCAGTTCTGCCACAATAGCCACGTTATGGAAACAACCTAAGCACCCAACAAAAGATGACTGGATATTGAAACTGTGGGATATAGTCAGTGGACTCCTACCTAACTATTAAAAAGATGAAAGAATGCCTTTTGAGACAAAATGGATGGATCTTGAGGGGATTATGCTATTTCTATGTGAAATAAAGCAAAAACTGATTGGTAGTTAATGGGTGGTTTCATTCATTTGTGCATTATAAATACAGAAACCGGCAAAGCATAGAAAAAATAATTTCTAGACTGAAAAAGAATCAGGTTACTAAAAGGAATGGGAGGAGGGAAGAGGAGCTAGGGGAAAGAAGGGGATAGGACATAGGCACTGGAGTTTTGATGGTTAGTGAAGCATGTCCACATATGAAGGTACTCCCAAAATTATAGCTATATTCTAAATGCAAAAAAAACAATAAAAGTTGAGGAAAAAGTTAGTAATACTTCCAAATGATCTTTATCTGTGTTCCTAGAGTCCCTTGTCCTTCCTGTTTATTTTTATAGATGAAAGGTGTAGATGTCACTCATGGTTACTCTGACAGAATCCAGAAAGTGAGCCAAAGATTAGTGGAATTGTCAAATATAGATGATTTTCACACTCATAAGGAGATAAGCATCCTATTTCTTCATTGGCCATTCATCCCCTGTCCATCCCAGTGTACAGAATTTTCCTATGTGTGTCTCCCTTATCTCTTGATAACCCTAAAGATTTGTAATTCTGCACCTTATGCCCTTCCACGCAATTTATGCATCTGCCTACCACACTAGACTGTGAAATGCTGATTTCTACTCATGCAGCACCCAAAACACTTCCTGAATCTTGACATAAAAGAAAACTAAAAATAAAACCAATGAAAAATTTTAAAACAAACAACTAATGGAAAATCACTTTAGAAATAATATCAAAACCGAAAAATTTGAAGCATTTGTGATAACAGGGGTGGACCTAGAGGGAATCATATTAACAGAAATAAATCAGAAAGAAAGAGACAGAAACCATATGATCTCACCTACAGATCGGATGCAGGAGTGACAGAAAAAAAGACCAGGAAAAACCCAGGGTAAACCAACAGCAGAGCCCGGGCAGGCTGTTGGGGGTGGGGGAGCAGTAGGGAGAGATCAGGAAGGGAGGAGCACGGGAACAGGGAGATGAAGGCTTACCGGTGATGAGGTGAAGGTAGAATCCTGGGGGGTGTAATGATATAATATACATATATAATAATATATATATACACACATAAATGTATGACCAACAAAATGATTTAAAAATAAATAAAAATAATAACAAACTAAAACTTAAAAAAAAAAGAATTTTGATATAATAAATCCAAAAAGGAACTGCTGTATTAAATACTTTCAAATATGTTCTTGAATTGACTCCCCTCTACACTTGGAATATAACACTTTCCTTTTCTCATGACATTACTGAAACTCAGACAACTTCAGCAACATTTCCGTGGTTGCTGGTAAGTCTGTAACAGAATGAGTATGAATACAGGAAATCTTCAGGTTTGCATGGACAAAGTAAAAGATATTTTAGGAGAAGGGGCTGCAGATACAGCTGGTCATGTTCTATAAATTATTTTACAGCTAAGGTTAAGGGTCTCAGCCTCATTTTCAACAAGCCTGCCAAACTTGGCAGTGCAAAGGAAAGGTCTAGTAAGATCTTGGAAGCTGAGGACCCTCCCCACTCAACGCTCAAATCCCAGCTCCCCAGAATTTGGTCAGATTTGCATTAAGTCTAAAGATGCCTTTGGTAGGATATGGAAGAGAATCTGTTTAATCCACAGTGAGACACAGGGTTCCTTTCTCCCCTAGCTACTGGCCCACCACAGCCCTACCTCACCTCAGTACCTCTCCAGTGTAGATGTTTTGGTCACAATGCAAAGTGCGCAGGCTGGGTCATATGCACGGCCCTGGAGCCTTCCTGGTCCACCAATGAGATGGACCTGGGCTTGCTGCAGGAATGCTGGGAAATGCTGAGGAAACTATAGACCCCCAGCTGTGAAGGCTCTACCAAGTTCCTGTTGGAGACCTTCAAGTACCCAAGTCTGGTGCACTGCACCATGGAATGCCAATGCCGCACGGTTCAGTTTGAGAGCTAGATCCTTGCAAACTTGTGAGCCCTGGATTGCAGCTGCAGGCTGAGCAGTAAAAAGCAGCACCATACTTTCTGGTCCCGATCGCACACTTCTGATTTCAGCTCCCTCAAGCAAAGAAGCTGAAAATCAGCAATCTTATTGCAATAAGAAGACGCTGGATAAACCGAAACAACGTTGTTAGGTTTGCTTTTTTTTTTTTAGCTGAAATCAGAAGTCCTCACTTGTGGCCATTGTTGCAATTTGCTGTAATCGTTAAAAGGTTATAGTTTAGAAATACTGTGCTAAATTCCAAAGAAAAAGATGAAAGATGTCTCAGGGAGTCAGAGCAGGATTGTGTAGGGAAGGGGTGGAAGGGGTATGTGTATGTGAATTTAGAAAGAAACCATTTCTGATTTCATTAAAGGCTAATGTTACTGCTTATATTTTAAGGTCATTTATGTTAGAGAACATACTTTTTTATTTTTAAATATTTTATGTAGACATCCTGTGTAGAAAAATACATAGAAATAAGCTTAATTTCTAGAAGATAAAATGCTCAAAAATCCTAAAACAAATATCACTTCTCACTTGATGTTGATTGTGACTATTTGTAAATTAAAACATTTTACTGTTGATTGCTGCGGGTTATAGAGACACCTTTACCAGGTCTATACATCGATTTGAGTAATGTGAAAATTTCATTTTTCTAAGTTTGCAGTAAACAATGCAGGCAGAGGACTATATTCCTGTTTCCCAGATATAGAAACAAAGGTTCAAAAGGTTAAATAATTGGCTGAAAGTTATATTTAACTGATAGAACTGGGACAGTTATTAAAATCTATCTGCTATCGGCATCTATGTTAATTACCATGTATTCTCTCCCTTTCCTATAATACACAGTTTTGAATAGCCATACCTTTATCAGAAAATAGTGTTATTGTTCCACTAGATTTGGGAACCAAAAACATACTGATTATTAAAGGAGAATTGAATACAGTCATCCCATTCTTTTAAGGAATCACAAAATTCCTAAGCCATTAAAAAGTTGATTTAGAAATTAAAAGAAAAGATAGACATTTTCCAAAATTATTTAAAGGGAGTGGAGAGAGAAATATGAATTGTTCTCACTTATTATCATTGATTTTTATTAATAAATTTTGATATGAGTGAATAAAATTTAATAATCTGTGGTAGCTTCCTAGCTATGAGAGCATTATATTAGAAAATATTTAAATTACCCATTGAACAACTGAACATAGGTAAAAGAGCAAATGATCATCTGACATGCTAAACAATTTTATAAATTCGGTCTGATAAACCCTGCAGCATTTCATTGTTAGTTTTTACTTAATCTGTCATCAGCTAACAGAATTATGTTAAAATCCTCTACACATTCACAATCCCATAGCTAAAACTCTTGATACCAAATATTTCCAAATTCATATAGTATATGTTACATAAACTCTATAGCAGAGTATGAAATAATAATACATCTGCTCCAACAGCATTTCTTCAGCGAAACAAATATTCACTCTAAGGTATATAAAGATTATAAATGGCTTCATGTTAATACAGGTCAAGTTTTATGGACAACTGGGTCAGGAAAGTAAGTTCAGTGTTCAGAGCATTTTAGGTTTTAAAATTGCCTATTCAGAATGTAAGTCTAAAGTATATTTCTGTCAATCATTGCCTTTTATGAGCTTTTTTTCTTTTATGTTAGCTTTTTTTGGTTGAAGTAGAACATACAAAGAGAAGAACACATAAATCATAAGGGTCAACGACTTGGTGACATTTCACAAAGCAAACACATGTAACCACCATCAAGACTAAGATATAAAACATCGCAAGTGCTCCTAAACATTCATTATGCCCTTCACTAGTCATTACACATGAAATTTTACCTAGTTGTCTTTACCAGCTTTGATTGCTGTAACAAATCACCATAGACTGGTTGGCTTAAAAAAACACATTTGTCTCTCACAGTCCGATAGGTTGGGAAGTCCAAGATCAAGGTGCAAGCAAATTGAGTGACTGGTGAAGGCCACTTTCTGGTTTGCAAATGATACTGTCCTGCTTTTTTTCTTTGCATAGCAAGGAGAAACTGCTATTCTTTTCATCTTTTTTATAAGGGCACCACCTCCATCATGGGGGCTCCAGTGCCATGACCTTATCCAAATCAAATTACTAATCAAAGACTCCACTTCCAAATACCATCTCATTGGGGATTAGGGTTTCAACATGTAGACTTTAGGAAGACACAAACAGTGCATAACTGACTGATTTCTCAAGCTAATTTTACTATATGGTACATTAAGCTGAGAACCCAGCCATGCCAAAAGTGGACTTCTGACATACAGAGCTATGAGCTAATAGACATTGTCTTACGTCATTAAATTTGTGAATATTTGTTTTTGCAAGAATAGAAAACTAATACATTTTGAGTTACTAGTCATAGAAAATAAATCATTCAACATCGTACCTATAAAAAGATATAACAAATTTCCAAGTGATAGTACCAATTTATTTTCATCAACAGTTTGAATCCCAATTCTTTCTATCTTCTCTAAGTCTTGATATTGCTACTCATTCTAACTAAACTGGTAGAAGTTTACTGATATCTCACTGTAATTTTAATTTGCATATCCCTGATGACAGAGATGAGTAATTTTTACTTATTAATCAGTTAAATGTCACATTTTGCAAAGTACCTGTTGAAAAAGTATGTCAATGTTTAATTGCAATTAATTTTCCTTGATTTTATATCATACAGGACATTTGCAGGGGTGTTTCAATGTTTTCCTGTATTGTCAGTGATTTTTATGTCCTGTTTCAGATATCCTTATCTAATGAAAGGCCACAAAGATATGCTTGTAGGTTATTTTCTAATTTTCTCTTCTAGAATTAATTTTTGTGTTTTGTGTAAGTTAGGGATCAAAGTCTGTTTTTTTTTTTTTTTTACCATATGAATGGATATCCAATTAGTCTAACTGCATTTACTTTAATGACTATTCCCAACCTTTGTTGTGCCTACATATATACATGTGCACACATATATGTGTATCCTTGTGAACTATTTTCTTTGTTCCATTGGTCTACTTGTTTATTCTTATACAAGTCACATTCTCTTAATTAAGACTTTATAGTTGGTCTTGCTATCTGGTTATGAAAATTCTTCATATTATTCTCCTGGATAGTTTTGGCTTTTATTGCATCTTTTATATCCTCATATATTTTAGAATTAATTTGCCAATTTCTATTTACAAAAGTAGACCAAGCTAGGATTTTAATAGACATTAAATGGATCCCATAGTAGATGTTTAATTAATTCAGAAAAGTATAAGACAAAATTCCATAGTAGATACTTAATCAGACCTAGCTGACTAAAAGTAGTCTGTGTTTCTTTCTGGGGATTCTGAGTAGATGATGAGAAATCTCTTTAGGTTTTATAATTTCCTCTAAGCCATAAACATATCTCTGATTTATCTTTAATTTCTCTCAGAAATATATAGACTGGGTAAAGATCTTGTGAATTGATCTGCTCCTTGTATTTGATGTCTTCTGATGCTACAGTAAATCACATTTTTTACTCTTTATAATTTTTGATGATAGTATATGGAAATACATGTTTTCCTAATATTTACCCTAACTTAGCAATCATACTAAATTCATGTTAATTCTAATATTTCATGTACATTATATAGGTTATTTTATGTAGAAAATCTGTTATATCTCTTATTTTTTAAGAGGTTACAAATCTTTCACCAAAGACCCCATTGTGAATTAATTTATATTTTATTAACTACAACTAGGAAATATCAATTCACAAAGCTGTCACTGGATTGATATATGATTACTATGAACTGGCTAGTCAAACCCCTTGCAAATTGGGTGATTGAGATATATCAGATACCTCACCTTATGATTATGATGTCACACCTTTTACTTTAACCAAATACATAAATATTTAGAAGTTAATGCCTGATGAGATTAAAAATTCAGAGGTAGATGATGGCAGTTTGATATTTGTAAATATTTCTTCATATGAATGAGCTAAAATTAATCTTAAAGTTATGTAATCTCTTAAAGCAATGACTAGTAGCTTCTTTATGTGAAAAGCATTTGTAGCTTATTGAAGGAAAATGAACATTTCAAATGAGTTATTTTTTTAAGTTTCTGTTTATAGAGCACAAAATTATGGAAAAATTTAACACATATACACACATATCTTTTAATTATATTTATCAATCACTGGCAGCATCAAATAGTGATGTAAACTTTGTCCTAAACTTTTCTGAACTACCTAAATACTTTGCTTCAAGGATTGTCAACTTACCACTATTGGCATTTTAAGTTAGATTAATTCCATATTGTCAGAAACTCTCCTGTGCATTGAAGGGCATAAGAACATCCCTGACATCTACATAGTAGGAACACCTCTCCCTCCCCAATTGTGACAGGCACCAGAAATTTACAAATTTCCCCCAGAGTAGGGTTGGGGTGTGTACAAAATGTCCCTGTCGCTAGTTGAGAATAACTGCACTACAATGAATGAAATTCTAATATATAGCTAGGTAGGTATAAAAATAATAAATATATATCCATGTACATCATTTAGGTGTTTTTTTTTAATGTAGTAGAGCCATTTTCCCATGGTATTAAATTTTTTTTCAAAAACATAATAACTGCCTAAGTTTATTCTGTGGATATCCAGTATCTTATTAGAAATTAAGATTAAGATTATTTCAAATAAATGACACAATAATAATAAACTTTGAATATATAACATTATGAATATGAGTATTTTAGAATGACTACCTAGAAATTGTATTGTTAGATGGACATGTTTAAGATTTTTTAAATGTATCATCAACTTTGTATTAGCAAGGTGCCATGAATTTACAACCTTACTCAGCGGTATATAAGATAGCCTGTTTTATTTTACAATGGCTTAAAATCTAATTAACATTAAAGTTCTTCTAATAATGTGAATTGCTATACTTTTTTCTCAGTACAAGACTAATACATGCTCATTGAAAACATTCAGAAAATGAAGTATGAGATAACAAAATTCACTCATTTTTTCATATAAGCACATATATACATACCTATATACTATCTTTTAAACAGGAGCACTGGAGAGAAACTAGCAAGAGGCACTGAAGTCACATCAATGGAGTTATAGAGAGGGAATTTCTTAGCATAAAGTTATATCTTAAGAGAACAAATTATTAATACTATTATGCGTGCACGTATGCAGAGCAAGTGGAAGCTTGTTTCTGTTTGAATTGAACAAATTTTTCGCCTTTTACAAAAAAGAGTGATTCCAGAAAAGAAGGGAGGATCTCAGAAAGTAAATTGAAATGATTCCCAAGAGGAAAAGTGGATCCATCAAGTAAATGTTGATCTATAGAATTAAGAAAATGGTGGTGAGATAAGGTATGGTTCATACACCCCGTACTTGGATGACTTTGGAGGGCACAGTGGCCAATATAAGCAAAGCAGGGTCACAGTTCCTACTGTCTGGCCCCCAGTCTGCAAGCTTTCTCTCTTTTGGGAAGCAGCATCACCATCCAAAACAGACACTATGGCCAAAATAAGAGTTACCACTGCTTGCTCATGGCTCAGTCATTTAAGTTTTCTCAGATGAGCTTTGGACATTGCAGAGCAGACAGGACATTCCTGCTCTATCCTGTTAATTCTAGCTCTACAAAATCCATGAACATAACAGCCACACCTTAATTTGGAATGGTAGTTGACCAGAACATATTCTGTTCTTTTTTATTTAAGTCCATCTAGTACTCCAGTGTTACATTTTCCATACTCACATTCTTACTCAGCTCCTATTCCGTCCTTCATAACGTTGTATTGTGTTTCATCCTAAATTTCCTTAGTCCATTTTTTCATGTAATTTTAAATTTATAATACATATTGCATGGTCTATTTACTTGAAACCATTGAATATTATATTCCATTCCATGGTCATTTATTTTTTTTCATTTCCTTTTAATACTATTTCACACGCCATTCAAAGTCATTCTTTTTCTCACATTTTTCTTTAAATCCATATGTCATGAGCAGTTTCCTTCCATTTTCCACAGCATTACATTTCCCCCATTATTTTCCATTCCATTTCTATCCCATTCAATTCCCTATTCCATATACTGTTAAAGTCCATATGTCATTTTCTATTTTTTTTTCAAGTTGCTCTGTAAGTTTCCATTTCATCGTGTTGCATTCCATTTCAGATCCATTTTCCACTCCAAATATTATTATATTGTTGTTTCAGTCCAGTTGCTCATCCATTCCACTATAACATTATATTTTGCCAAAATTGATCTGACAACTTTCAAAAGAATTGCTTACCAATATTTATATCAAGAATTGCAAATGTGCATATCTGTAGCAATAATTGGAAATCCACAAATTAACATCTAAAGAATATGAACAATTATTAGTTAAAAAGATATGTCTCACATTGTTGTGCTATAAAGAGTGAAAAGTTGGAAACAACATATTGATCAATAAACCAATGCTTGAAAATGTAAACTTCCAAAAGTGGGGTGTTTTATAATTACACAACAGTATTGTGGAAACGTATTTATTGACACAGAAACTTTTCTGAACCCAAAGCAGGTTAAAGAATAAAAATATATGCAAAAAATTTTTCCATTTTAAAAAATTTTATTTTGTAATTTTCATACATTGGTCATGTTTGGTTATCAAAAATAATTCCATTTTCATAAAATTATTTGTTCTACCAAAAAGTAATTAAACATTTCCAATATTTGTGGAAACATGGGACTTTAGGTTAGTTTTCCTTCATTTACTTAGCTATTTTGGGTATGGAATTTGCACACCTTTGTAATGACTAAAAATCATTATCTAGGCATTAGCTTTCAAGTCTTTGCAGCATAGCGTATTTATGGTGATATACAATAAGAAATTGTAGGCAAGAATGGAGATCTAATGTTAATGTACATTCATCAGTGGAGTAATATAAAACTCATATAAATGATGATGCGTATTTATGGAAAGTGTCACTCTTAATCCCAGACAATGCCAGACTGTGCCTCCAGTGATAAATCCAGACCGCATCTTACCAGAAAATTCAAATATAAAACCCTATTCCAGTGGCAATAGAGTAGAACATCCACGCCAAGATGGCGTGGGCTCCATCCATTTTCTAACCTTCAGCTGCTCTTCAATTCTACCAGAACCACCATGTGGGGTCATCATACGCCTGAAGGAAGCCTGGGATATCCCTTCAGGAGTCACACAAAACTCCTGCATTCTGACTTGATGCCAGGAAGCAGATACAGCTGGCTCAAACTTAGCCTGATGGTCGGTGTGGTATTTCTTTTAAGCTTTTGATTGAAGGGGAACCACCAGAATGGTTTTGTTAAACTAAATTGCTTCAGGACAACTCAAAATTGTTTATCAACACAGCCACCCTTCCCCCATCCTCAGCGCACTGCACCGGCACTCACACTCTAGTAAGGATGCCATCATTCACATTATATTGACCAGACCTGACAAGCATGGGGGGAGGGGCGGCAACTCACATTATTAACCAAGCCCGACAGACATCCGGGCAGGGAAAGGTAAGAGGTGTGGGGGGAGGGGAGAAATGCACACTCCACGATTTTAAATCTGATGGCTTTGGATTGGTTCACTGGGGAAAGGTGAGTCATGTGACATTGGTTCACCAATCAGAAGCAAGGATCCATCATGCCCCGCCCACCCCCAATCCTGGAGCTCCCGCTCTAGAGAGGAGGAATTTGCGGTGGTGCTCTTCGGTCTCAAGATCAGCCTCTCTCTTCTGACTCGGTATTCTTCCATCTTGGAGGGAAAAACCTAACGTTATGGCCACCCAGGCGCACTGGAAGCTGGAGCAAAAGCAGCTGCAGGGTGAGGTACCCCCAGAGATAAAAACTGAGATTGCTTCTTCTGGTGGCAAAGTCCGTGGGGTCGAAAACCCCGATCCCCTCACCACAGCACCCAGAGTCTCGAGCGACCTGTCTGGGTCGTGTGGCCGTGTCCCACGCAACGCCACAGAAGATTCCTCCAAGGCCGAGGCGGCTATTTCTATCATTGGTGATGTCCCGGGGCCACCCTTCTTGGACTGTGTGCAAGTGAAGGGGCCTTCTGACGTCCAGGGCGCTGAGAGTAACCACACAGATTTAAGATTTGTGGTGCTCGAGATGACCCAAAGTATCCAAACCATGCCTGAGGGCAGCACAGCTGCAGTGGGGCAAGCCATGAAGGGCACAGGCCCAGTCAGCGGGTGTACCAGCCAGACCCCGGGCGCGGGGAACGGCCATGGGAGGAAGCAGCCCAGCCCTGTGGAGGCTGTCCGGGCTTGGAAGCCTGCAAAGCTCAGTCTGACCGCTGAGGTTCCCGAGCCTCAGAGGTGCTTGCTTTTGCCGCCGTCTTCTCCAAGGTCTCAGCCCAGCAACGACGGCCATTCTTCTGCTTCTCCCGGGAGTCACGCATCCCGGCCAGGTCCTGCCCTCCGAAGCCACACGATCCCACCAGCGCCTGCTGTCAGCCTCGGAGTTCCAGAGCCAGGCCCTGATGTCGGCCGTCGTGAATCCCAACGAGGCCATGTGGTCTGCCGCAGAGCTACCGAGCCGGGCCATGATCATCGCCACCGCCGCCGCGCATCGGAGCAGAGTCCAGATCGCCGCAGCGCACTGCAGCCCGGCCCTGAGGGTGTCAGCCAAGCACCCCAGCCCGTCGCTGATCGCCGCCGCCCCCGCGCACCCGAGCCCGACCCTGCTGGCGGCCGCCCATCACCTCAGCTTGGTCCTGATCGCCGCCGCCTTCGCCGCGCGCCCGAGCCCGGCCCCGCTGGCGGCCCAGCACCGGAGTCTGGCCCTGATCGCCGCCGCCGCCGCCGCGCACCCGAGCCCGGCCCTGCTGGCGACCCAGCACCGGAGTCGGGCCCTGATCGCCGCCGCCGCCGCGCACCCGAGCCCGGCCCTGCTGGCGGCCGCCAAGCACCGGAGCCGGGCCCTGATCGCCGCCGCCGCCGCCGCGCACCCGAGCCCGACCCTGCTGGCGGCCGCCCATCACCTCAGCCTGGTCCTGATCGCCGCCGCCTTCGCCGCGCGCCCGAGCCCGGCCCCGCTGGCGGCCCAGCACCGGAGTCGGGCCCTGATCGCCGCCGCCGCCGCGCACCCGAGCCCGGCCCTGCTGGCGGCCGCCAAGCACCGGAGCCGGGCCCTGATCGCAGCCGTCGCCGCCGCGCAACGGAGCCGGGCCCTGCTGTCCGCAGCCGCCGCGCTCCCGAGCTAGGCCCTACTAGCCGCCGCCGCTGCGCTACTGATCCAGGCCCCGCCGACCGCCGCCGCCGTGCATCCAGGTCAGGCCCGACTGTCGGTCGTTGTGTATCTGGGGGCCGACTTGCTTCCGGCAACCGCGCATCCGGATCAAGCCCTGCCCTTCGCAGCCGCGACCTCCGCCCAGGCCCGGCCCTCGGGAGCAGCCATACTGCCCTGGGCTTTGTCCTGCGGAGCCGCACCACCCAGAGAAGGTCAACCCCAATCGGCCGCCCTTCTGTGCCTGAGTCGGCTGCCCAGGGTCCTTCTCCTTCCCCTGGGATTGCCTTGAGAAGGCTCGTCTTCCGTAGCGGCTCAAACTCTGATGATGAGGGCCCAAGCGCTTCTTCCCCGCGCGTTTGGCATGCAGTGCGTATGCGTGCCTCCTCACCCTCACCCCCTGGTAGGTTATTTCCCTTCCAGATGCTGGGTGGTGGAGAGAGCTTTTCTTTCCCCTCTTCTGCTTCCTCTACCTCTGCTCCCTCTTCCCCGGAGTCTCTTGGCTATAGTCCCATCTCCTCCACCTCTAATTTTTCTGACCAGAGCTCCTCTTCCTCCAATGTGCGCAGTGGACTGGCCGCCATCTCCACGCCTAGCCCTGCTAGTCTGAGGCGTGCCTTGCTGCCTGATCTTGAAGCTCTGAGTCCTCTCGCTCTAGATGAGCAGGATAAAGGTGAAACTGGGAGCATTTCTCCCCTCTGTTGATTTCCTGTGCTGTATCCTTCCATAGGCACCCTCATAAAACCTGTGATAGCAGCATTCCCTCATTTCCCTGGGTAATCTGCTTTCTGCACCGTTGCCTGTGAGATTTCTAAGTGTTCTAGCTATTAACCAGCACCATGAAAGTTTTAAACCTTGTGTTTAGAGAAGCAGTTTTGAAGCCCTTTCTCAGCATAATTCCACCACTCCTGATTCCCTTGATTGTTGGCCCTTGATTTGAGGCCCCCTTCTTTCTTAAGCATGTAGTTTTTGCCCTTGACGTGAGAATTCTCGTTTGCAAGTTACTGTTTTTTATAATGAAATTTCTTAATAAAATGTTGACTTCATTTCAAAAGTTTAGCATTCGTTTATTGTCCAAAATCCAGTTAATTCTGTGTCATATTTAGAGGATTAAAAAAAGTTGTTTGCTAACTGATTGCTTGGGAGGGAATAAAATACTATCCCAGCGATTGTGTATTCCCACTGTTTATAATGGAATTCAATCCCAGAAAGTTCCATGAATATTCTAGTAATGGGCACCATGGAGAAGAGAAAGAGGAATTGTTCAACCCAAGGTGACTGGAGAAAAGGATGGGTGATGGATATATCTGGGTCTGGAAGTGGCAGGGCATGATGGAGGAGGGAGGGGTGAGAGATACCCCTGCCAGATGGGAGTAGTGTTTGATGGAAAGAAATCTCAAGATCACCATGGAGAACAGGAGTCAGAGCCTGGAATAATTGATCTCAGTTTCTAGGGGAGGAAAAACTTTTATGTGTTGGGAGAAGGTGCTCCTGAGATCTTTGGGGGGGAGTAAAGGGTTTAGGAGATTGATTCAAGGTTAATGATTCATGTAAAAAATGGATATTTAGTTGGGAAAAAAAACAGTCAAGAGAAAATTCATTTCAAAAAGTAATTGTGACTAAGTTTGTGAGCAGGTATGTGAGTGAATCTATGTCAGAGTGAATCTAGACATTTGGAGAGATTTGGATGCTGTGATTCCATGCTGTGAATAGGTTATATATCCAGTCCTTGGAATAACAGGTGATACTATCTTTCCTAAATTCTACATTTTCTGACCTTGACCATATTACTACTTCTATAAGGGAATTCAAATCAGCTGTTTTTCCAGGTGTTGTGGAAATATAGTAGGAGACCTCATTAAAGGAATGGCTTGAAAAAAGAATAAACCAAACTGATAAAGGGAACTACATCTCTGTATTTTTCCATATTTCTCCTCTCTGCGTATGTGAGTAAAGCTTACCTATCTGGCCAAGAAGACCCTGATTCTGAGCCCCACATTTTAGAGGTTGCTCTTCAGACCCTTGGAGTTCACAGGGACAATTGTATATACCCATCAGTTCCCAATACCCTGACTTCTGTGGAAAATGTTTCAGTTTTTCTCTTTTCCTGAGCTACTTCAGGTCCTGTAAGACCCTATTCATTCTCAGGGTATTTCTAAGGAAGGGATGTCTAGCCTAATGTACCCACACTCTTAGATCCAAAAGGTATGTCCTGTGCACATTTACTTCCTAGGAGATAACCCACCCCTTTTTTTAAAAGAGGAAACAAGCACCCATCATCCACCCTTGTTCTCACCCACTCAATCTCCTAAACCCTCTACTCCCCCCAAAGATCTCACCTCTAGTTACCACTCCTGCCCATTTCCTTGTATTCTAGTCATGTTTATTAGCTACTTAATTGATTTTTCTACTTGAAATGTGTAAAAGACACCTCAAACTTCAATAATATAAAGTTTTGTCTAGTGGATATATAATGCCTGCTGCACATGTAGTTTGCAATTTTTCAGTAGCCAAATTTAAAAAGTATTAGGAGATACATGACAGATAATTTCTTTAAATGCATCTATCCAAAAATGTTATTTCAACATATCATTGGTATACAGGTTACCAATAAGATGTTTATACTTTTCTGATTTGTGATTGAAATTTAAAGCATATCTGAGTTCTGACTAGTCACACATTTCAGGTGCTCAATAGCGGACATGTGCATATTGCAGTTTTGGATCTTATTTCCTTAGTCTCTCGTTCATTTCCTACTGGATTGTAATTTCACTTTCAGCAGTTCCTCATAATTGTGGGCATCTTTCCTAGAAATAATCCCTGAGGTTTCAGTTTTTTAGAGTTCACAAGGGCTATGCTCCTTCGAGCACCTTTAGACACTTGTGAACTCCCTTTAACTTGCTTGCTATTGAAAGGGGCAAAACACTTAACAGCTTCAGCTGCTTTTTCCAGTGAGTTCACTAGTTTGTGGTTCTCCTATTGCTGACTTAGTCAGATGCTTTTCTATTTCCTTTTTTTGCTTCTGCACAGATATTGTACCATGTAGGTAACACAATGTTTTAGTTTGTACTCATGTACTTGAATCTCAGGGCTTTGGGGGATAGCTTCTAACCGAAATTTGTGGAATATATTATCCATGTATTTTGCTTTTGCTGTCTAGTTGCTGTTTTTATATAGGTGTTTGGACATGTTGAAAAGCTATATAGCCACTGCTACCACCATCTTCCCAGAATCTACCACCAAATGTCCTTACTTTAAAAATGAGTCACCGCTTTAGGCACTGCCCTAATTTCAGGTGATAACTAGACTATGTATAATCACCCTTCAATTGGTCTCAAAACATAATGATATCTGTCGTACTAAAATGAAGTGAAATTTTTTAAAAATTGGGAATCAAAACTATTTTTTAGAACTAAAGGAAATATTTGGGGGGTATATTTTTAAAGCTTTCAGGGAAAAAAATCAATGATTACATTCTTTTTAGTATAAAAAGAAAAGGCACATTTGGAACTTAGGAGTTTCTTTACATACTAAAATGCTATTTATTTGACTTTTATACTCAACACCATTGTTTTCTTTCATGAATTTCAGGATCTGTTTATGAAGTTTCTGTTAAGAAATAAAGTTTTTACTTTGTCACATTATTTTTGAATACAGGTGACCAAAACAGGTCAGACCAAACCCGAACAGGAAATAAACAATTTAATTTATTATTTTAATTTTATAATTTTAATTTTGGGGTTAGATTTTTACTCCTCCATATGTGCACATAAAGTAGATAATTGTAATGAATTGCCTCACAACATCAGCAGGTCTATATTTATTCCCATGGTATAAATGTGGAAACAGACTCAACGCAGTTTTGTGACTTTTGAAATTTCATTACCAGTGGGACTTGACTCTAGAATTTAGAATTCCTGGGTTTCTATGAAATCATTGTTCCTAAACAGGCTAGTTAACTTGCAATCCTAGCTTTCCTCATTTGTCAATTTGGCACAATAAGAAAAGATGTGTCCTAGATTATTCTAAGGGTTAGAATGGATGATACACTATAAGTGCCAACAACAGGATCTGTACACATATTGAGTTGAGTGGCCAGTAAAAATGGTTCTTACTCTGATTAGACTTATGATCACTTCTGATCCCAATAGCTGAGCTCCTAATTATCGTTAAACTAAAGGATTAGTTTAACGATAAACTAATTTGAGGACCTGCTTTCACTATGTCATTTTGCTTCAAGTCCTAGTTTTTCTGTGTTCTCACTTGAAGTTGCCTGCTGACCAACTACTTTGAGGCATAAGGCTGGTTTCAGGAGCAGGAGACCAATGCAGACGCTCAGGGCATTGGTGCTACCACTATCTTAACAGTGATTTTTGAACAAGGGAGTCCTCATTTTCATTTTCATTAGACTAGTTAAAATTATTTAGCTAATTATAATAATATGTGTAGCTGAATTTTTTAAATTTCTGGGCAAGCAAAGCTCCAGTGATTGTAGCTGGTGGCTATGATTGTAAAATAATGGAAAAGCAGTCGTGGCACTTCTAAGATGGTGGCCAGCAGGAGGCTGACCGCGGAGCTTAAAGAAAGCTGCAGATGGGGAATGAAAATCTTGTGTAATGTCCAGGTTGACGAATCTAATTCACTAAATTGACAAGGGTGTATTGTTCCTGACAGTCCTCCATATAATAAGGGACATTTTTTAGCATTCGGAATCAACTATCCAGAAGAGTACCTATTCAAACCACCCAAGATCACATTTAAAACAAATCTATCACCCGAAATTTGACAAAAAGGGGTAGGTCCCATGTCTGCTATTAATTAGTACTGGAAACTAGCAGCCAGCAACCAAAACTATGTAATCCAGTCCCTCAAGAGCTGTGGTGAATGACCCCCAGCCAGACCACCCCATTCATCTCATCTACTTGAAGAATACTCTAAGGGGAGTAAAAAGATATCTGTAGGAACGCTGAGGAATTTACAAAGAAACAAGTAGTGAAAAGATCTTTGGACTAAAATCTGCCATGTCTATGACAGATTTTCTTTTCTTGGCTAAACATCCCAAAAATCTCCAATTTACATTTAGTCATTAAAAATATGGTTCCTGTAGTTTGAGAGTCCTTCACCTTTCCATAGTGACTGGACCAGTTTGCATTCCCACCAGCAGTGTAAAAGTGGTAAAAGTGTTCCTTTTTCTCCACATCCATACCACCACTTGTTGTTGCCCATTTTTTTTTTTTTTTGATGTGGGCCATTCTTACTGGTGTAAGTGGTATCTCATTGTGGTTTTGATTTGCATTTCTCTGATTGCTAATGACATTGAGCATTTTTCATGCGCCTGTTGGCCATTTGTATTTCCTCTTTGGAGAAGTGTCTTTTAGCCATGCCCTGTGCTGGGGCCCCCATGCCCCAGCTGACCCAGTGCCTATCTGAGCTGGTCAGCCACTCCCCACCCACAGACAGAGGTGGAGAGGTGGCTGCATCATTATTTACAATAGCCTGAATATGGAAACAACCCAAATGCCCTCAAACAGACAAATGGATCAGAATGTTCTGGTATGTGTACACAATGGAATGCTATTCTATAATCAAAAAGACCAATTTGGTGCATTTGTGATAAAACATGGATGGATCTAGAAGGAATTATGCTAGCAGAAATAAGCCAGAAGGAAAAAGAGGATTATTGAAATATCCCACCTATATGGAGGATATAGGGAAAGCAAACAAACAAAAGGACAACTAAAACTTCAAACTGACAGCAGAACTGAAGTACAGAGCAAGGGAGGGGGTGGGGGTAGGTAAAATCCAGAGAGGGATTAAGAGGCACAAGAGATTAAGATGATAGTTCACAGTGACAAGGTGGTGGGAGAACCTTGGGATATACAATGATGTAAAAAATATAAATGTGCAATCAAATTAAAAAATAAAGTGAGAAAAAGAACAAAAAATAAATATAAATGTGGTTCCCTTCCCTTTCAACACCAATTTTCTCATATTAAATTTATTTTTCCTCACTACTACAGACCCAGACCTCTGCAAATGACAGCACGAGAATTTCTTATGGGTTCACTTCTGTGTGCTAAACAGAAGTTGGTTCGTATTCTTCAGTGTTTGACTGATTTATATAAAAAAATTAAAACAAGTACATCACTTCCCCCCTATAGAAAGAAAGAAGGAAAGAAAGAATGAACCTGAAAGGGAGGTCCAGCTATTATCTAGCAAGTGTTACTATAACATTGATTAAATGGGCAAACCCAAAATCTGTGTGAGTGACTGAACTCCAGGCTGGCTCAGGCTGTTTGGGGAACCCCTGCAACATTAGGTCCGTGGTGACGCCAAGGAAGGGCTTGTCAGCCAGAGCACATTGTGCACTTGTGCAAAGAATTTCTCCTACAGACCCTCCTTTGGCCTAGGTTGGCATTCTTCCTGCAGTCATTTTAGGTGTGACCATCATTGCAGACAACGCCAAAGTTAGAATGTCCATTTGAAATTTCATCTCTTCTGTCACCAAGTCTCATGTGAATGTACCATGGAGTTTGCTCTCCAGCTCCTCAATGTCGCAGCCCCACCATAGCCAGCCATTCTGAAACTGGGTAAGAAGCAGGGAACTAAACTTGCAAGGGGGAAAATGGGTATTTTAAACCCGCCTCTCCTGGAGTTCTTCACACTGATGCATGTACAGTTTTAAGGCAGACAAACTTAAACAAGAAGATTTCTTTACAAAACGGAGAAAGAAGCAAGAGTTGCTGAGGCTAAGAGTGACCCCTTCTTTCACCCCAGTTCAGGTAGTTTCTAAGTCCTAAACAAAGCTGCCCAAGTATCAAGACACCTGGGTCCAAAGATTCCACCTTTCCCCCCCAAACCTGAAGCAGGAGTCTCAAAACAAACAAACAAACAAACAAACAAACAACAACATCTATCTCTCTGCCTCCCACCCCAAGTGTGTCATCTTTAACCTGGTTACAGCTCCTCATTCTGCACAAGTTGATCCTCTCTGGGGTTGGATTTGTCAGGACTCCAGCCACAGCCAGCACCAGTCTGGGATTACCAGTGCCCTGCTGACTCCTTTCTTAGGAGTACCCAAGCCAGGAGCAAGATGGCTTCCTTATTCCTCAGGACCCAGTCTTTGCGGAGTCAAGCTCCATTTGTAGCTCACTCAATATCCTCTAATATTGTTTTGACTGCCTTTTTAGTCTTTGGAAATAATAAATTGACATTAGGATTTATCATCCGGTAACTTGTAAAAAAAAAAAAGATGATGTTGGAACAGGGACTGCCAGTTTGTGTTTAGCGTATCTTTTATTTTATTTTATTTTTTATTATTTTAAATTTATTTATTTATATATAAATTTCACAACATTGTAATCCCAGGGATTTACCCCCCTCAGCCTCCCCTCCATTCCTCCACCCCTTTCCCTCCTGCTCAAAGTTATGCACTTCAGTTTGGTGCTTAGCTTGTTTTGACTTTTCCTCAAGTCTTTCGTTTATTTTTTTACTATATCCCATATATTAGTAAAACCATTTGGTTTCTGTCTTTTTTTTAATGGCTTGTTTCTGCTAATATGATTTCTTCTAAGTACATCCAAGTTGTTATAAAATCGTTGAATTTGTCATTTTTAATTGATGAGTAATATTCCATTGTATATATATACCACATTTTTTTCATCCAGTCATCTGTTTGGGGGCATTTAGGTTGCTTCCATGACCTTGCAATTATAAATTGTGCTGCAGTAAACATCCGAGCACAGGTATCTTTTAATTCTGATGCTCAACCATCTTTGGACTTTGCCAACATGAGACAGGACTACTCTTTCTAGGGTTCCCTCCAATTGCAGACTAAGCATTTCAGTCCCACCCCCAAAGCACCTCCTTTAGTGGCTCTTACACCTGGACCACTATTTCCCTGCCCTAATCTAACCACTGAAAGGCCAGCTACCAGGTCACCAAATACAGCTTTGTGCCTTAGAGCCAACTGAAAGTACTCAATCAGCTAATCCTTAACCTACTTACTCTATCTTGCCTCTTCCTTCCCCATGGCAATCTTGATAAAGGTTCTCACCCCCACCTCACCCAACAAGTCAAGATAAAGGCTGCCATCAGCCTCCCCATGGGTCTTTCATCCATATCTCTTTCAGGTGACTCCCTCCACATCCCCCAAGTCCTTGGTACAAGTCCAAGGCCAAGAAGCACACATGGCTTCTTTTTCACTTGTGTCTCTTCCGCCAGTCCTCTTTAACTTAATCTTGCTGCTCAGTTCTATCCTCCCTTAGGTGGCCCAGGGTACCTGGTACCTCCCCTTTTTTTATGGAGATTGCACTGTTATAATTGCCCAAAGTCAACGAACTGAAATTAGGCTAAGGATGTCACAAACAAAAAAGTTATAATCTTAGTAGAGGACCAAAACTAAAGAAGACAAGGAAGAGACTTGAGGCATGTGGAACAGAGAGACATGTTAAGAAGAAGCTGTTTGCTTCTCAGCCTTAAACTTGAACCAGGGACTTGAGGGACATGGAAGAGGCGTATATTAAAATGTGTATATACACACACATTTTAAAATACAATCTACATCCCCTACACCTCTACACCAAACTCACAAAAGGAAGCTTAAATCTTTCTTGGAGTGCCATCAGGCTTTCCAACATAGTCCAGCCCAAAAAGAAGCAGCTCTCAACATCTCAAGAAAGAACTGCTCTTTGATTGGAGTAGTGTTCCCAGGAGCAAGGGAGGAGAGAGTAGAGGAAACAATTGCTGTGTTGTCTTCTAGGGCGAAAGTGTCCAGTGACTCCTAGGATGGGAGAGTGGCTCCCAGAAACTCTCAGCATGGGAATAAAGGTGGAGCTGTAGGGCTTCTCAGCTTCTGTTCAAATAGGCTGGGGAAAGGGAATGCATGGAGACTAGGCTTGGGTGTGGGGGCTTGTAGGAATAGCCAGGTAGAAGAAACATTGCTTGATTTTTGTTGTATAGATCTTTCCTTTGTTAAATTCATTCCTTGACACTTTATGATCTTTGATGTGATTGTAGATAGATTTTTTTCTTGTTGTCTTTCTCTTCTAGCTTGTTGTTTTTGTAGAGAAACACAATTGATTTTTGCACATTTGTTTTGTAACCTGCCACTTTACTGAATTGATTCATATTTCAATTAATTTCCTCTTGTAGAGCTTTTAGGGTTTTCCATGCATATTATCTTGTCATCTGCAAAAATGTATAGCTTTTATTCTTTCCCAATTTGGATACCTTTTCTGCCTTTCTGTTGTCTACTTGCTCTAGCTAGGATTCCCAATATTGTGTTGAAGAGATGTGTTGAGTAGATGTAAGATGTCATGTACCAGATATTAAAGAAAAAGCTTTCAGATTTCACCACTGAGTATGATGTTATCTGTATATCTGTCATATATGGCCTTTATTGTGTTGAAGAATGATCATTCTACCAAGAATTTTATCATAAATAGATGTTGAGGTTTGTCAAATGCTTTTTCTGCAACTATTGATAGGATCATATGATATTTATCATTTTTTTTGCTAATTTGGTGAATTTACATAGACCAATTCTCAAATTTTGAGCCATATTTGCATCTCTTATGATTGTGAACAATCCACCTGGGTCCTAATATATGATGCTTATTGTGTATTGTTGAATTTGGTTTGCAAAGATACTATTGAGCATCCGTATTGCTTAATGATATTGGTCTGTAGATTTTTTTTTACATTTTTTTGTTATATCCTTGTCATCTTCCTAAGATAATGTTGACCTCTTAAGATTTTTAGGAGGACAGGTATTAGTTCTTCTTAGAAAGTTTGGTAGAACTCATTAATGAAACCATCTGCTGCTGCTGGGCTTTTGTCTTTTAGGAGACTTTTGATTGCTATGGCAATGTACTTGCTTTTAATTTATCTATTCAAGTTTTCTATGTCTTTCTGACTCAGTCACAGATGATTGTATAGGTCATCCCATCTAATTTATTAACAATAAAGATGATCGTGGTTGTCTCTTAGGACCCATTATTTTTCTCACATGTTAATTTTAAGTTTTAGTCATTTCTGATTCTATTTGTTGAAGTTTTCTCCCTTTTTTCCCTAGGGGGTCTAGAAAAAATTTTGTCTATTTTACTTACCATTTCAAAGACCAAACTCTTAGTTTCATTGATCTTTTAGGTTGTCTTTTTATAGTTTTTATTCCACTTATTTCTGTCCTAATTTTTTTTTCTTTCCTTAGTGGCTTTCAGTTTCATTTATTCTTTTTTGGTTCCTTAAGGTGTAAGTTTAGGTTGTTTGACATCTTTCTTGTTGGTTGATGTAAACCTATATTGCTATAAAATTCCATCTCTTATATTACTTTTGCTATGTCCCACAGGTTCTTATAGTTCCTGTCTTTATTTTATTTTGTCTCCTCATATTTTACATTTCTCCCTTGATTACAATTTCATCTCTTAGAGTTAGTCTACCTGTGTAGAGGATTCTTAGCTAGTGATTTTTTTTTCCTTTTAGCATCTTGAAAGAAAAGCATGATATGCTTTTCTTTTCAATCTGTAAGGTTTCTGCCAATAGTCTTATGATGGCTCCACTTGATATGACTTTTTGCTCTTCTCTAGCTGCTTTTAGAACTTTATCTAATGTTACTTTAATGTGTCTTGATATATGCTTGTTTGGGTTTATTTTGTTCAGAATCTCTGCTTCTTGGATTTGGATATCTGTTTACTTCCCCAATTTGCAGAGCTCCTTGGCTATTATTTCTTTAAATAGAAGTTCTTTCCCTTTCTCTCTTTTCCTTGTCGAACCCTCATGATGCAAATATTGCCCTCTTGAAGCTGTTCCATAAAACTCTTGTTATCTACATTTACAAAATTCTTGATTCTTTTTGTGATTTTGATTGCCTCCCATTATTCTATCTTCTAACTCATTGACCGTCCTCAGCCCAATAGAGTGTAGTGGTGAATCCCTCTATTATATTTTGTATTTCAACTATTGTATTCTTTAGTTCCATGATTTCTGTGTGGAGTTTTATTATATTTTATGTATGTCTTTGTAGTTCTCATTTTGTTTGTTCATTGTTCTCTTATTTTCACTAGGGCTGGGGAGGTAGAAGGTGAGAAAGTTTCTGCTGTAGAGTTCCAAGCATATAAGTCTCCTTCGGTACTGTAGCTGCTTGAGCTGAGGCAGTGAGTCCAGTGGCAGTGAGCTCCCAGATGTTCCAGACCGTAATTGATCCTTCAGCTGCAGCCTAGTTCTGATGTCAGCAGGTTTTGTGGGCAGAGCCTCTCCCCTGGCTCAGCAGAGTGGACAGGAGGCTGTGGTGAGCTCACTCTATAGACAACTGTCTATGGTGGTTGCAATCTCCATAGTAAGAAGGCTGTTCATAAGACTGAGGAGTCCATTTCGGGTTATGAGGTAAGAACTGGAGGTCAATTTGTGGGCTGGTGTTGCTGCTTAACTCCCACTGCTTTTCCAGAATAGATTTTCTAAGCAGGTTTAAAGGTAAATACAAATCTAAAAGGGTGGGCAAATGTTTTCCATCGCACAAAAAGGGAGATTATCTTGACACTCCTTTTCCTTAGAGCATTTATTTTGTGAGTGCTTTCTCTACCCCTTTGAAATACATGTCAGTCTTTTTAAGTATTAAATAGACTTTCTGCAAGTTTTCTGCAACCCAGAAATCTCTCTTTTATAGGTCTAGATGTCATTTCTTTGAAAAGCCAACATCAAAGAAGATCTCTTTGGGAGATCGTCATCCTATTTCAATTGCTTTGGGAGTTTAACTTAGGTGTATAGTTTCAATTTTTTAACTACCTATTATAAAAATATTAGCAGCTTCATGATTCCTTTGGGTAAAGGCAATTAACAAAGACAAATGGTTATCTCAATTACCAGTTGAATATGTGTAAGGAAAGATAAACTATGCATGACAAATGGTGCTGTCAAGTTCTCTTACTTGATGACTTGTCATGTTTATCTTGAGAACATGTATGCAATTGGGATGTATCTGCCAAGAGGTATGTCAAAAGGTGAGGACTATTTCTGTCTTTACGATCTCTTTAGCAGATGGCCTGGGATGCATATCACATCCTAGTTTAATACCTATTCAGAAATAAAACTGTTTCCTTTCTCTGCTACTTTTGTGGAGAGATTTTCTGGCTGGCAGAAAATTTTGCTTATAATTAGATTTTTTATACGCAGGCACCTGGGGGTGGAGATATGAACTGCCACTGAACTGCTGAACTGGAAGCACTGCTCTGAACCATGTAGCTAGCACAGATGGAAGCTGCCAGACTGCTGTTGAACTTGCTGAAATAGTTGACTAGTAGGTTGGAGATAGAGGGGGAAGTGGAGAGCTCAGCCTTTGGCTCAAATGTACTAGCTTTCTGCTGTTGTTACTGAGTTTCAGCATATTTTATTGAATAATGATTTATTTTAACTTTCATTATTAACAAACTTTCTTTCTGCTTCATTCACTAAAAGACACTATTATTGTCCTTTCAAAATCCAATCAAATAATGATATAATATGGATCTTTGTATATCCAAATAGTACTTGAAACACTTAAAGCAGGTTTAAAAGACAGCATCCAAGGTCATTGTCAGGTCATTGTCAAGGTCATTGTCCAAGGTCATTACCCCAGGCAACATAATGAGACCTAGTCTCAGAAAGAAAAAAAAGCAAAAAAAAAAAAAAACCCAAACTAACAGTGCTCTGTATAAAAAAGCAATTTTTAAACTTAAAGTTTCTTTAGTCCAATTCCTGTACATAAGAGTGAGTGTTCAATATATTTTATTTACTAATAAATTTATACAAACAACCCATTCAGAAGTCATAACTAGTGATACCCAGCACCACACTAGGAACTTCAAATAAAATGGCAATAAAGGGTCCTTTCTCTCTATGAACTCACAGTCTAGTAGGGGGAAACAAGTAAATACAAGGATTATAACAAGGCACATATTATATATGTGGGTACAGTGTGCTTATACAGGTAGGGCTGGTACTCCCAAATCCTTTTGCATTCTCAGGCCCTTATTTCATTGATTATCCTTTCTTCCTATGTCTTCATCTTCTCCCTTTCTGCTGGCTCCTCTTTATTAATATATAAGACATACTATTATCTTGGTCACAGTCACAGTTTAGTGAGAGTCAGATATGTACTTCAAGGAATTGCAGGATTCACAATGGAATCTCATCTTAAAGTTAGCAGTGAAGGGATGGTAATTGGAGTAGTAATAGGGTGAGTGTATGCATTGTGACCAGTTTCAGCCTGTTAAGAGTCAATGTGTCTGAACCAACCCTTGTGGTTCATATTATGATTGCAAGATGCCCTTCAGCAATAATCATGAGAAAACTTTGAAAACATAAAGGTTTATTACTTATAGTGTTAGTATTATGCCACTATACTTTCTTCTAAAATGCTGAATTTAGAAAAGTAGTGGTAATATCAGGTGCAAATAGCGCAAAAAGCCTCCCACCAACAAGCCAAAGAAAAAAAGTGGCACTTTGAAAATGTGACTTCTGTTGCCTAGAGTCTTACAGGTTTTTCCTTACCCATGCATGGCAATTGCCAGTCACATTGCAATTTAAACAACAGGGTTTTATTAACAAAAGAACTAACAATGGAAATAAAAAGTCAAACAAAAAGTACTTAATGCCACAAGTGGCCAATTATCTTACCCCAGTTGATATCGGGTCTCACCAGCACAGAGCAGTTGCCAGTCAAATGCAATTTAAACAACAGGGTGTGGAGGAGGGAATGTATTACCTACAAAGAGGGTGTGTAGAGGGAAATTGGAGCTTCTCCAAGGCTCTTCAAATTTCTTCCACAATTGCTGATGCACAAATCGGCTTTCCAAATCCCTGGCCACCTCCAGGCCACTATGTCACCTTGCTCACTATGTCATCTTGCTGCAGTGCCACACTCTTCATACCGGCCACTCTTCTACCAGTCACCATGGCTCCTTGCCTCCACCAGCTCACTCTTCCAGGGAGTTTCCCCTGGCAGACCAAGTGGGCCTGTTCCTTCAGTCCGCCATTCTCATCTCCTTCTTTTCCTTTTTTCTTCTCTCCTCGCTCTTCACTTTTATTCCCCCATTTCCCGCTTCCCATTTTCTCTCACAGTTCTTTCAGACTCCGCCCACCAGGGCATTTTGGCACCTATACAATTTTCAACTGCATCACTACCCTGTATCACATTCACCATTTTTAGTTCTGAAGGTCCCAAAGACACATGTCCAAGATGGTGTCCCTTTGCCCCTCCAAACCTGAGGCAGGCACGCTGCAAAATCCAGCCTTTCTTTTCTGTCTTTTCTTTCCAGAGTTCTGAACTATTCAGGTTCCCCAAGTTTCTACAAACTTTTTCAACAAATGCTGATGCAAAATCACCTTTCCAAATCCCTGGTTTTCTCCAAGTACCAGCTTTCCACGCCACCTTGCTACAGCACCACATGCTTCCTTTTCCAAACCTGTCTTCCGCAGTGTTTGGCCATATTCACAAGGCCTGCCCTCAGCAGCTCCTGGTAAGCCCAGG